>JACJUM010002971.1:17452492-17528436 GCA_020976665.1 Heortia vitessoides
GCTGGTTCTGGGCATATGTAAAATGGGGACCCAGAATATTTAATATAATAAAATATGTAGTCGGACGGCGTGTAAATGGTAATTTTCATAATAGAAAAGACTATTGGTCAAAAATTTGATATTCGGATGTGTATTTGCATAAAATGTTTATAGCGTACTTGCCGCGGTTTGAGGGATCGATTACCGCGCCCAAAATAAAAAAGTTTTTAATCGAGTCTGCTTAAATTTCTTGTTTTGTGGAAACTGATTGAGGCCACGACATTATATTTGATATTGTCTTCATTTCATTCCATTTTGGGATCATTAATGTTGTAGGTAGGCTGTGTGGTACCGGCAGAGTGAAATAGTATCTCTCACTGTACCAGAAATCGTGAGAAGCGACTAAGGTACCAGAACAGACAGAGGTCGGTATATCCATTCTTAGCAGAGCAGCTCAAAGCACAGGGCGGGGATGGACAGCAGCATGCCTGTAGCGAAGCTACACTCTGCGATTGTCAACAAGCTTGCCCGGCGCAGTAAATATAGGCAAAGCTCCCCATTCCATGGGGAGGCCTAGGTCTATATCGGTGGGATACTTGCGTATTATATATTTAAACTTCCTGCTACTTGCATTAGGGCGTGATTTTCATATATGTATATCGTTGGATATAAAAAAACAACAGCTACGGTTGATTTTTGCGGGTGTTTCAAATATATGTAAAATCTACTGTCTCTAGTTTAATTTCTGAGTTAAAAACAAAATAAAAAGTAGTCCAGATAGTTACCAGTCAATGAAAATCACGTAATTTTTTCGGTACGAGTTTGGCACGTTGGCTACCCTGGCTTGGCTGGGCAATATTGCCCAACAGCCTTCATCAGTGTGGGCTGCAAGCTGTCCCGCGTGTAAATCACGCCGGCAGCCTGTCACCGATAGCTGTAAGACTCATGCCACGATTTGATTGCTTCATATTTTATATAGCTGTCTTCATCGAGATAAATACGTATATTGCCCCGATCAATCCATGTTGAGCGGTCTGACGTTTGGTGCAGTCATATATTTCTATAAACGCACACATTGAGTGTGGGGATGTGATGTGATATTTGTTAATTAATTCTTTACAACAAACACTCAATACATTGCAAATTTTTGTTCACGGGCAAACTGAAAATATTATTTCGTCCGGTCCCGGAAGCAATAGAAAGCTTTGTCATTCCCTACAATTGAAGCTAAGATTCCATGAAAATTGCCACACAGTTTCAGCTGTGAAATCACGTACACACATCATATTTGTAGTTTAAGAATATATTATCAAGTTTGAGCAAGTTAAAATATTCAAAGCGTTCACACACTGTTAGAAAGACTTGGGGAATATAAAATGTACAGCCTTGCACGAACTACTAGAAAAGTATTTAAAAATAAACCTGCGAGAGCGCGGTGATGAATAAATGATACATTCCCACAACATCTCATACATTGAACTGATTCTGTGATGTATAAGTATTCTGAGTCGCCTAAAGTACTAGTGTTATGGACATTAACTACCGGAATCACAAATATACTACATAAATAACATATTAATATTTGTCATGGGTGGGGACCCATGGGGGACATGTGGGGACCCCACGAATACACGACCTTTGGCACACAAAACAGAATCACTACCATATGCGCCATCAGGCCCGTCAAATTGTCGATTATACTCAGTCCGACTATATCACATTAGAAGCCCACTGCTGGACATAGGCCTCACTAAGTGAGGAGGCAATCGCAGAGCACAGCTTTCTTAATAGGGATGCAGCTGCTCATCACCGCCCTGTGCATTTGAGTTAGACTGCTACGGATCTGTCAGTTCTGACACCTGTCTCTTACGACACCTGGTTCAGTGGGAGGTTCTATTCTGCTCTGCCGGTACGTCATGGCAATTGGTAGTAGTGTATTTGAGCAGTATCAGAGACCTAAGGTAGGTGTGCTACCTTAATACCCAGTTCAAATAGGCGTTAGACGTAACATCGCCTGGCTAATTTCAACGATAGCCCGAGCTGACTGACACCGCTGCTTAGACTAAAACCGGAATGAAAGAGCTTACAGCCCGCTCGTTTGAATATCGAGCCGTCCGCTTAAGCACGGATTAAGTGCTTAATTATTTGCTTATTAATTAAGCGAAGTTGGGACGGTAAATCTGGCCGAGATCCGCGGGCTTAGTCGCCTGTCACACGATAATGACGTCTTTTAGATTCGTTTGCCATAAGCTGGGATGATGAGTTTAATTTGAATTTAAACGTCGCGGATGTCAGCTGATTACATGAAACATGCCAAACTTCAGCTGAAGTCGCCTGCATTCAATCCACACATCTATAGCCGCTGAGGGAGCCACTGAAATTGATCATAATCTTCAGAAATTCTTTCGGTTTCACGAGCGAAAATAGAGTACCTACCGCGAGCGGACGTCCACGCGGGCTGTATGTTAGTTTGTCGAACTAACCTTTTGTCCTGTTTCCGATGTCTCTATATTATGCACCTTAGGATTAAGGCTTCTAGTATTTGTGCCATGCCTTCTTCGAAGATATTTTTGACGGGTCCGACGGCGAAGGTCGTGGATGCGATGCCTACCCAGGACAAATATATATAAGATGATATTTATGTTTGTTCTGTGTCTGGCTGTTAAATATATGTATTTAAGTAGTATATTTGTGATGTCCATAACATAAGTGCTTTAAGCCACATAACTCGGAATCAAGTCAATGTATGAGATTTTGTTAGAATTTATTTATTTATTATTTTAATAATGTATTGAATCCTCAAAAAATACATCAGCCGTGAAACATGTAAACCTTTTATAATTGATTTTGTATTAATAATAAAACTTGCGGTGACTTGTTTCAAACACATATTAGGAAGCTACTAGCTACTAGATAGTGTGAGTTGTCTATATATAGTATATGATTTATAAGTAAGACATTGTCAATTACAAAGAGAACAAAAATCAGTTAATCATATTATTATTGTCATTTAAAATAAGTAACGTTTCCCAAAGCCGACTGTCCGGAATTCACTTAGCAACAATTTACGTCGGCAATTTTGGGCAAAATTAAATAATATTGCCCGTAAATAATATTGGATTTCAAATCAGCCCTCAGCACTTTCAGATTTTTCCGTTAAATTACAATTTCATGGGGAAAATACGTATTAAATGGAATAATTATATAGGGCCGCGGCGCGGCGCGCCGACATGTTTATACGTAATGCCATTAACTAAATAGGATCAGCGTCTCTCGTATTCAATATAATCTGTCATTAATAGGCAAAAAAACATGGCAATAAAATTCAAACAGGAAATTTTCAACACTAATATTTTAAAAGAAAAAGCCCCTAAATGTTACGTTTTCACTAATTGAACACATATTCCATTATTTTCCGAGTGAATAAAATTTGTAGTAGATAAAGTTATCAATTCATCGATTCAATATGTACTGTATGTAAGTTTGTGTAGGAAATGTAGGTTATTTGCTTATTCATTTCCATTACAAGGGTATAATTAGTAAGCCATGTGTAATACATATATATCATATGAATATTGGAATCCTCAAACGCAAAGCGCAGCCTTCCCCTTATACATGGATCGTAAGTTGTCTTGGACAGTTTTAACTATCAAGTATCCTATTCAGTTTACAGCTATCATTAAAGTCGAGAGACAGATGGCGCGCAACTGATAGAGGAACTTCGCACGTAAAACAGACAGACATGTCGTATCAAATATACAGTGTATTAAAAGCTAGCGTTGAAATCGGTTCGAATCCCTTGATATTTGTATTTGTTCTGTGTCTTGGTGTTAAATATATATGTTATGGTATGTTTATTTGTAATTCCTCTGTTGTCTGACGTCCGTAACACAAGAGCTTTTAGCGACTTACCACAGAGTCAGGTCAATGTATGAGATGTTGTAAGAATATATGTACACAAAAAATATAGATTACATGGGTCAGAAATGTAAACACCCCTAAAATATCTATATCAGCCCTTTAATAATCTATATTTAATATTCCAAAAATACACACATTGTGTTTGTAGGCAACCTTTGATAACTTTGTAAATTTTCCCATGCATGTGAAATATTGAAAAAGATTTTTTTTCAGCGTGTCCGTGTGATTTCAGGACGGACGGGGCGGATGAAGCCTCGGCTCTCAAAGCAATTCCTAAAAAAAATACGATTCAAAGGTACGTCGTAGCGGGCCTAGACGAGTGTGAAATTAGATTTTTCTTTGGCCTTTTGTCGTGTGCTTGTATTATTAGAAACCTTTATTTTTGTAGTTGTTGTCCTTTCAACTATTCATTTCGATAATTTTCTCTCTTTTATTATTGATTTTGTAGCAGAGTGCACTTTAAGTTTGAAGTAAGGTCGATCGTTTCGCACCTTTGAAAGCTTACCCATCAAGTGTGTTTGCAAAGAATTAAAATACCAATAACTTTCAAGTTTCGAAACGATATGGCTATATATTGGGCGATCTTCCTACCATTATAAGTAAATAAGTCCACTGCTGGACTTAGGCCTTTAAATGTTCTCAATGTATTTAAATACATTTATTATTAAAACAGCACTGTAAAATTCAGTAATTAAATACCTTAAACGAATGTTTTCGAGTTCCACATTTTACAAATTGTTTATATTTTAAATGTTACTTTTCAATATTAAATGTACAGGTAGATAAACAGTGCGTTACTAACATAAATATACTAATATAAATACATATAGTCACAAGTATTTTAAAGACCAGAATGCAATGACTGATTCATATTGATGACTACAATATTTAACCAAAATATATACATATATAGACTTTTATGCCAAACAAAATTGATCCATCTTGCTTTGTGACATTTCTTGTACTCTTTATATGTACATACTCATATATATTTTTACTAAAAAACAGTATACAGCACGTACCTGACAAGACTAAAATGATTACAAACTAGATATTTGCTTAAATGTGTTCCAATAGTTGAGTGTCTGCAGAGGATTTTAAAAATAAATTTAAAGGCGTCGTGACAACCTATTTTTATATTTTCAATCACATCTAAATAATTTAACGCGAGGTGGAGGGGCGGGAGTAACTGACCTGTTTACCTATATTCCTAGACATATATCTAGAAATCGGAAGGGAAAGCCTTCATAAAAGTATACAATTTATTTTTTCTTTACTCGGATTTATATACAAAAGCATTATGTACCACACCACATTTCATGTTAAGTCTGCATTGATATAATAAATAAAATCACACAACATTGGCCTGACTCCGTGAAAAGTAGCTTAAAGCACTTGTGTCATGGATTACAGACAACAGATTTGTTACAAATTTAACACCTAAATACATGACATATTTTTAACACCCAGGCACAGAACAAACACTTCTTCATCACATAAATGTTTGTTCTGGGTGGAGATAGAACCCAGTACCCTTGGGCTACCTACTACTAAATACTCAATTGGATATAAAGATATAAAGAACAACATTAAATCGTGCCACAAAACAAGCAAGTATGTATAGATTTCACGGCACGGCGAGTGCATGAACACTTCGCATTCGGATAACAATTCCTGCAAAAATTTTACTGTCTCCCGTATCTCAAAGTTCCACAATGCGAAGGGGTATGTTGGCGGAATTTTAAAATATCGAGAGTGGCCACAACGTGCAGATAGAAGTTGCCGGGTGACTAATGCGCCACTCGCTTGACGGGAATTTCGCGTTCTGGATCTAGAGTTACTCATTTCATTTTAAACATATTTTTTATGGTTTATTTCATTGGAATATATTGTAATAGTGGTACCGGCAGAGTCTACAATAATAGTACTGAGGTATTTGAACCGACAGATGCAAAATAAAATGCAACAGGGCAGGGATGGGCAGATGGCATTCCCATCTTGAATCTACACCCTGCGATATCCACCACGCTTGCCAAACGAGGCATTATCATATAGCCATAGAGAGTCCATGGTTGAACATAGGCCTCCCTATAGGGGTATTTTTGCCCATAGTTGCCGCGCTGGGCATGCGTGATGCCACTGTTGCACATCCCCGCCCTTTAGTATTTAGGCTGTGCTGTTTCGGATAGATATACCGCTATCTGACGGTTCCGTTACCTCAGCCGGCACCTGGTACACAGATACCAGACGGCTGTTATAGCAATTGTGGGCTAATTCCCCTTTTTTTGATGAAGCCTTGGTCTAGCTGTGTACGTATTTCGGCTGCTATAATGATAATGATGTTAGTAACATTTTCGACCATATTTCATTATATTTAGTAAAATCTATTTGTCATTTGGTTTGGTAGGTTTTTTTAATATAATTTTAATGTATTTAATGTACTTCTAACGTATTTTATATATGAAAATAGTTTAATGCACTACTCCTCCACATAAAGTTTAACTCTGACAAATTTCTCGTTCGTGCGTTCGCACAATTTCCTTAAAATGGGGGTACACATTTGCCATTCCGCGTTTGAAATAGATACACGTATTAGAAATCCAAACTATTATGTAAATTCCTTTCGCTTGTTAAATTACACCTTCTTTGTTCAACGGACCATTTTTGTGCAATTTAAATCACTTATATATTTTTTATATTATTAACACTCAATATTACAAAGCTGTAGAGTTTATTTGTTTGTTTGAACTTCAGGAACCGCTAGTTCGATTTGAAAAACTCTTTCAGTATTGCATAGTCCATTTATCTAGGAAGCCTTGTCCTGGGTGGATACTAAACCCATGGTATTTTATGCACAAGATAGGACCTGGACATTATTTAATTTTGCTTGCTTAATTTATCATTGCTGGATGTCAGCGACCATAACACATGACCAAAAGGCTGCTTGTATGCGGCCTGCATCTCAGCAACGTGGTGTAGTCTACCTCGTGGTCTAGTAGGTACCGTCGTACGTTCTACGCTGCGCTTGCCATACCGGCTCACCAATCCAGAAATTTACAGCTCGGCTTTTAATTCTGCGAGATGTATTATGAGAAAATAACTGCGTGATATTTACATGAGTATACCTCATACAAAGGTTGTCTGCATTGGTACCTCTCTCACCTATTTCTACCGCTAAATAGCAGTGTTTGCATTGCTGTGTTCCAGTTTGAGGGATGATGGCAGTGCAATTACTGGGTAATGTGTCATAATATCTTCAAGTCATAAGGTTGGCAATGCGCTGGTGATATCTATTTGATAAGAAGGTCGTCTACAGGCTGCCGTGACGTTCACACTATCACGTGGACTGCATGCTGCTGTCTGTGCATCTGCTGGGCTGTCGGTGACTGCAGTTCTTTTAATAAAATACTCCAAGCATTGCATATACTTCTGACGGGCCCGATGGCGTAGATGGTAGATCTTGTGCGCCGAAGGTCGTGGGTTCAATTCCCACCCAGAGCAATTATTTATATGATAATATTTGTGTTTTTTCTGTGTCTGGGTAGTAATATATGTCTTTAAGTAGTATATTTGTGATTCTGACGTCTGTAACACAAGCGATGTTGTTGGAAATTTATTATTATTATTATTATTATTGCCCTCACTATAGTTTTGTTGCTTTATTTTACATTATCTTGTCATATATTGTTTTATACTGTTAGGAAATACGAGATAAGTTTATATAAATAAGCAAAGCTGACTCCTATGACCAGTTCGAGATTAGAACCCAGAACAACGGTCCTTAACCGAGCCTGCATTAAACAGGCGTCAAGAAGGAAATCTCAATCTATTCTACCAATGAAACGTATCAATTGGTTTAGAGTACACATCCATATATAACTATACTTTCTATTGCAATACGAGTAGAGTCCACAATCGCTTGCACGATTGTATCTGCACTTGACACTAGATTATAGCCGTCTGCATCACAACCAAACACGATATCAATCTTATGTCTCTAGTAATAAGGCAGATAATTCGTAGAGTAGTCGGTCGTGTGTACATATAATAACTGGTAGTGCAAACATTTGCGCTGCTATCGAGCCGTCCCGGGTTCGATACCCGCTTGTTGCGTTGTTTACCGGCCGTGTAGTGCTTGGACGGGAAATCGTTGTACAACTATAGTGCATCCGCCATTTTGTAGGAAAAATAATATGCATAAGTTTAGAAATATTTGTACATCACACTTTGTCCCATCGGGTAGGCAGAGACTATGATAAGATTACATAAGAAGATATGATCTCCACTTGCTGCGATATTGACATACCTCTCTTTTAGTCAGAACTATACTAAATATTAATAATCTTTACCTACCGCTCCGTCCCGCAGCTATTTATCAATAATTTATTAAACCTACTTCCGTCGATCCGTTCTACCAGCTTAAACCACCATAATATTCCTCTATATATGTTGCTGGTAACACCATCTTTTGCATCACATTATGCTTCTGTCGCGCTTTTCTTTATATTGTTATTGAGTTTCACTGCAAATACAACAAATATTCATCATATAAATGGTTCGATCCCCATTCAGGACAAACGTCTTGGATAGGACCCTTCCGCTGCCGAATGCGCCAACGCGCCCGTCGGCGTCCCCGTGAGACAATCTAATTAGCATAAAGCACTTTACAATTAGTGTAATCATACAAGCAACACATCGCGATTTAATCCGTGTCAAGTTGGACTGACAAGAGGGATGATCTTAAAAAAAATATTTTAATCGTGTTTCGTGACTTTCAATGTCAAACCATTATACTGATATTTAATTCGTATAACTTCAATCTTTATCGGGTGAATTTTCAAAAATCTTTTTTCATTGCTCTTCTATATATATATATATATGTATATGTATATATAGAAGAGCAAAATATATATATGTTCTCGTATTGGATACAAGAGTTATCTGTATAAGTCAGGGCCGGAGCCCGCATCTAGGGCAAACTGAGACCCCTAGACCCGGCCCTGGTGCGTGAATGTCCGACTTTACGAGTTATCCTGTTATCCCTCCCCATTCATCGTAAGCCATTCATGTTTCAATACAATAATGTATATTCTTCACGTGAGACCGTTTCGCCGAAATATTCTTGGAGTACATGATCTTTCAATACCTCGATTTACGTAGAATTAGCACTCATTTTTATTTAACGGACCCGATGACTCTATTACGAAGACGGTGATGGGTTCGATCCCCGGGACAAATAATAATATGATAAATATTTGTATTTTGTCTGTGTCTGGGTGTTAAGTATGTATTTCAGTGATCTTGTCTTGTACGCCAAAGGTTACAACCTTATATCAATAATTGCAAGATATGTTTCTAAAGCAAGCATAGGCTATTTCTAAGCAACAAACTTAGGTTAATTCGATTTCTCTGAGTGAAGGCAAGATGACAATTTACTATAAATGAACTATTACTATTTAAATATTCAGATGTGATGCAGACACGCGGCTTAGAAATCAAATGATTCACGCCAGACGTGCAGCAATGTACGCCCACTCACTAAAATAACCATCCACGTGTGTACTTCTTAGTAATTAAAATGAATTACCACTCGCGCGTCCTCGTCACCTTCTCGGCGGTGGAGAGTGAAACGATTTCTGTGATATGTTACAACCAAGTTCTAATTAAACTTAACACATTTTTTCGTTAACATTGTATTCTAAGGCCGTATGATAACCACAGATTAGAATAGCACCTCTCCGTGCACCAGGTGTCGTAAAAGGCGTGTGAGTACCAGAACCGATACATGGCTGGTATGGGCAGCATCCCCGTCGCGAAACTACGCTCTACGATTGCCACCACGCTTGCCCAGCGCGGGAATTATGGACAAATTCTCCCTTTCTTCGTGAGACCTGTCACCACTGGTCCTGGAGGTCACTGGCGGTCCACTGCTAGCATGTCATAGCAGTATGCTGATGGTGATTTTATTCCATTTCGCGGGCACATAGAGTGCAATAAAATCAAAGGCAAAATCAAATATATCTTTATTTTAATGGGCCTATCACAGACACTTTTAAAACGTATAAAAAACAAAAAGATCTATGGATATAAATTTGCTAATACAATTTCACACAAATGACCGATGACCCTGACCACCAGTGTTATAAGAGTCATTTAAACAAATAGGTCATTAAGTGTACTTGTCTGTCGGCACCTAACCTAGGTCTTATAACTAAGTTTATAGCAAGTTCATTACACAAACCACCAGAAAAGAGCCTGCAAGAAAAACTGATGGTGATATGGGTTTCAATAACACCTAATGGAAGGTATTATTGGAATCTTTATTCAAACTTAGTTTTTCTGTTTTGTTATAACATAAATTCAATTATAAAAAACTTTTCCTTGCATTCGTGCTAGATACATATATAAAAAATTGAGTGACAGAGTTGATCATACAACTTATTGGCTTCATATTTATTGTTTAGTATAATAGACTTCAAATTATGTTTATTGTAACCAGTGATCGTAAATCGTAAGCCGTGCACGTTTTATTTTTTAGCAACACTGAGGAATGTTCTCCAAAAGTTAATGTTGGAAAAGTTCAAAGGGGAAAATATCCTTACAATCGCCTGTAACGTTCAAAGCTCAGAATTGAAGCGGGATATTTTTGAGAAATACGAAGGTACACAAGGAGTAATATCTGAATGGGTTATTAGGATAAGTGAGGCGCGGACGTCGCCGGCGCAATACGACCGAATTTAATAGAGCGCGAGTTACAAACATAGCTGAAGGGACCGAGCAAGCTACGGGAAACTTCCCGATTACCCTGGAAGAAAGATTGAGAACGCATCAGGGAAGACTTATTGCTACCAAACTATTAAATAGATGCGACGGTAATGGATTTGTGGACTTTTTGTTCGACAGTGAAATCATTTATATATTCCAGATTAAAGTTTGTTTAGCTAAAATGTATTACGTTGCTAAAATTTAATGGTAGACCTCATACAAAAGGTTGTCTGCATTGGTACCTCACTCTCACATATTTCTACCGCCGTGTTCGCGTTGCTGTGTTCCGGTTTGAAGGGTGATAGAAGCAGATAATTTACTGAGTAATGTGGCATAACATCCTCAAGTCACAAGGTCGGCAACGCGATAGTAATATCCTTGTGCTGTGACGCTTACTATCAAGCGGACTGTATGCATGTTTGCCCACCCGGTATAGGCACTTTTTATGACGTCACAAAGAATCCAATTTTCCGGGCGATATCAAACACCTTTTATATCATTTACCAAGATAAAAGCTTAATTCTATCAAGCGTACATTTGAATTATAGCCGAAAATATTCAGTGACATTATTCTTCGGGCGACTCTTGGTCCGCGAGATATATGGGCAGGCGGGCGGGCGGGCGGGCCTTCGCTCGGTGCGCAGCCCCCGTGCCCGGCACGGTTCGCGGATGGAAATTGTCATGTATATTGATGGGCCTCGATATTTGCCGGGTAACGAGTCGGAAGCGTGTTCGAGTACTTGGAGATGTAGCGGCTTAAGTATTGTAATCTGAGACCTTTGTGTGGGGATCAGCCGTGAAGAGTGCGCCGTAATGGATGTGTTGAGAGCATTTTATGTGGACGTTTTACAAATATTTCTTCTTGAAGTATAATTCCAATGTTTCGGTATTTTTATAAATTATTAAAGAGGTAGCATAAAGAACATAAACATTTATTCGGCCAAATTTGTTACTCCTATATTAATGTAAGAAATCGAACGAGTCGGAGACTTAACGAATAAGTAGCTTGTTATGTATTTCCGTCTAATTTTATTAACGAATTAAGCTTCATGCACCCGCGAAGATATTTACCAGAGATGAACACGCTTCTGGCGACATTTTCTCGTTGAGATAAAGTTACATACACTGAATGTCCTAGAAAGGGTTCCCGTCAGCCATTCATGTGAGCAGAAGCAAGATTAAAAAGACAATTTAGTTAGCAGCGCAGGTCCACGCGCCAATCTGCGCTACAAGTGAGTTACCGATGGAAGATCGAGTTTTCCCAACACCGGCTCGATTTGATTACTTGGTCTTACATCGTCCGCTTTATATGAGTTAAGTTTTTTTATTGAGCTCCTGAAGAAATCACTGCTCTATTGACAAGTAATACAGGCAAATTCTGATATAAAATTGTGTTTAAAAAACGAACTAATCAATTTTAGCTAAGTTACGACAAACAAGCATACGGTCCGCATGATAGTAAACATCTCCGCAGGTCACTCGTGTCAAGACGCGCTCGTTGCCAACCTTATATTGTCATATCACCCAGTAACTTTACTGCTTGTGTGACCCTTCCAACCGGGAACCAATAATGCGCACATTACTGTTCGGAAGTAAAAAATAGGTGAGAGTAGGTACCAATGTAGACGACCTCAGTATAACGTCTACCTCTGGTGAAAGTTTTATCTAGAACTAACAGCAAAATTTAGACAATCCGTATTGTGTTTAATAAATAGCCCAAGCCTTGACGTTCAGAAAAAATAAAGTTAACTGAAAGAACACGAATTAAATACGTAAAAGAAGTAAATATAAGTGAGTGTCATAGTTACCATTTCACCTGTAGGATGTCCACTGCTGTATATAAACCACCCTCAAAAGTTACCATATAAATTTATCCCCAACGATGGCCACCCGAGCCTAGGTCGCCATCGATCCCGCTCAGATCCCGCGAACCCTGCCAGGGTGACTGTAGCTAAACGCGCGGTCGCCGCCGCGTACACAGATGCAATCGGGCACAGTATCTCTCATAAATGAGCAACCTTTCCCCCTCTCCGGTGGCGCTGGAATTGACGTCTGCGTATTCCAGCAATAGGTACGTACGGAAAAAAAACATTTTAGGGGAATATCTGGAGTGGTGGCGATGGTGGTCCATTCCCGACATTTTGTATTTGAGCTACGCTGTTTCGGGTCGTCAATAAATCGGTCTACTAACCTCATTAAGAACAATTAGAATAATGGAGTATAAAAATAATAATTTATTATAATGATAGCATGACGTCGTGTATCATTATCATGAACTAACCTTATTCCACATGACTTTCTCTTCCCCGTGTCTGTTATAAATGATTCGGCGACACCATTACCGCGTCTCACGCGCGAGACAATAATTTTTGACTATGTTCATGATGCAGGGAAAGTTTGTGCAAAAAACGAATTGTAATCTCAAATTTGTCGAGCCCGATGGCACAGATGGTAGTGATCTATATTATGCGCCAAAGGTCGTGAGTTCGATCCCCGCCCAGGACATATCTATATGACGATATTTATGTTTGTTCTTTATCCGGGTGTTGAATAAATGTATTTAAGTAGTAAATTTCTCTGTTGTCTAATATCTGCAGTACAAGTGCTTTAAGCGACTTCTCGTGGAGTCATTCATTTAAAAAATATTTTTTCAAGCAAATTACAGCGTAAAATTTTATAATAATAATAAAACTGCCTAGGATTGAGTTGATCTAACCTAGATTTAAGACAACGGTTTGTTAGCGCCGTCGCCGGTGGGGATTCCATTAACACTAACTATTAAATATTGATGGAATCTTTCTCACCACCAGTTTTCCTTATAGGTTCCGTACTGGTGGCTCGTGTAATAAACCTGCTTTGAACTTAGTTTTAATACCCGTCTGTTGCCGTCAGACCAGTAAAAGGTAGGCCTCATTTAAATTTATTATGATCCCGTCGAGTCTTCAGGAGTCATCAGTATTATTACAGTATTAATACAATTTAGTACTATATGTTTCTGAATTAAAATTGTTCCATATATTATTTTTGTTGATCTGAAGGTGCTTGTAATGGGCCTTCTTGAGTAAAGAATATTTTGATTTGAGTAAGATCAATCAGGTTTGAGTCAAAAATGCAATAGTCCACTGGCATTCGCCTTACAAGAATTGTAATGACATATCGTCGATGATAGTGCAATGCCGCGAAAGTAACAAAGTAACAGTTGAAAATTCAATTAGAAAAGATGCAAAATGGACCTTATTAACTTAAGTTACATACCTACGCGATATTGAAGTATCACCGACGATTTAGCATTCAACCCTAGATTTACATTTTTCCTTGTACACCACACTTTGGATACCGTTTCACATGAACATTGAATATTAGTCATAATACTTAAAACAGATCTTAAGTCTAGATCTACTTTGATGCTTACCGTATCATTGCGGTTAAGTTCATAGCTCAGTTCATTCCCGCATGTACACGTACAAGACATACATGGGATATACAGCTTCGTATTTTAACTCTTTATTTAACTGTACCGAGATAAATCACCTTTTTATCGGCTCGTAAACGTGACTTTGTATTTTTATGCCTGACGTGTGTCTAACAGGAAAGCAATAAATTCACACAACATCCCATACATCGACCTGACTCCGTGATAAGTTGCTTAAACACTTGTGTTACGGACATCAGACAACAGTGGAATCACAAATATACATGTAGAACAAACACAAATATCATTTAATAAATATTTGTCATGGGTGGAGATCGAAACCACGACCTTTGGCACACAAGGTGGGAGCTCTTCCATCTACGCCATCGGGTCCGTCAAAGTTATAAAATAATATTGTAAAACAAATTGTGTGATTGACTCATGCCGATTAAACTGTCAAGTCTAATTCAAGTCATTCATGTCAAGTCTATTATACGTTTAAAATGGTTCGTATCAAATGAGATATAAACTTACCAATACTTACCTGCAATAACTTTTGCCTTACATTTTCTCAAGCTGCAACTCGCGCAAGCCTTTGTTCGGTCTCAAAGTTTCCAGTCTTTGACATCGCAGTTTGCTAACACTAACGGCCCAACCGCCTCAACTTGGAAAATAATTTTGTCCCGCTCTCGCACACAGCGAGACGTATGTCTATCGCAGTCACATCTAGATCGCATCCTCGGTCGGAGTTGAGTAACGAAATTTAAAAACAATCCTCGCGAGGCGTGTCGCAATTTATTTTGTTGTCGACGAGATTGTTCCAGCACTCCGGGGCTGCGCTGCGGTCACGGCGCTGGGAAGAGCGGCTTCGTTTCGGGACGTAATTTTTTTCTACATATTCCTAACACCATCACCTAACTGTACCAACCATAGTCCATAATCAAACTGGCATCATATCATAAATTGACGATACTTTAAAAATAGGGTGGTGACGGGCAGCAGTGACCTCGAAGCTATGCTCTGCGATTGCCACTACGAGCCTATGATGTGCAAAAATCCACCTTTCTTGGGGAGTCCTTTCTATAACTGATATCAATATATCAGCCCCAGAAACCTTCTATCTTGAAAAGGCCTGTGTCCACCGCTGGACGCAGAGTGCATCTTCGCGATGATGATGCTGTTTCGGATGAATATACCTCTATCTGTCGGTTTCGTTACCTTAATTACGCCTTACGACACTTGGTACAAAGGGAGGTACTGTTCTACTCTGCCGCTACCTTTCGGCTATCTCCTTCTAATATATACAATTCTCGTATCACAATGTTCATTTCCATACTTCCCGAAACGACTTAACCGATTCTTATGAAATTTTTTATGCATATACAGTAAGTCTGAGAATCTGTTACTATCTGTTTTTCAAACTTCTAAGCGATAAAGGGGTATGACTAACTTTGTTCTGTCCTTTTATAGAATAAATATATTAATCTTTAAAATATCGGTAGTTTAAAATAGTTCAGATTCATCTAGAAAAAAGTTTGTGCGATCGATTAAAACCTTAATCGCGGCCGAATTTGTTTTATAGTCTATGTAAAAGGATAATTCAAAGTTTCCCTAATAGTTCAATGTTACCCGAATAAACTGTAGTGAAATAAAATATATTTACCTACCCGCTTCGCTTATGTCCATGGCGTGACTGTTTATATGAACGACGGAATGATAACTGGAGCTAGTGTTGCGGATTAAAACGCTGATAGCGCCGTCTCTGGCAGACTCGCAGCTGTATTACACACCTGTCTCAATGAACTGCTCCATTCAACTGACGAGCCGTGCTGAAATGCTGAAAAAATACTGTCTGCGCTAGCTGTCTAATATCTGATCGAGGGAGGCACTATTCTAATTCGCTGATACCAAAAAGTACACCATATTTATACCTTTGATATGTGCAAAAAGTTAAATAAATAATTATTTACAATACGTCACGCACGCGTCAAAAACTCCCCATCTAGTATTCTAGTCATAAAATCTAATCTAGCTTCATAAACTCAAGTGTAAGTAACTAGTTACCTAGGCCAACACGTGCGCAAAAATGGCCTCGCACTACATTAACCTTGAAACAAAACTGTGAAGAAAACAACTCGCCGACGACACGTCGAGAGCCACTATTTCAAAGCTAATTCCCATTGTCAGCAGCTCCATAAAACAAAGGCAGGGTATGACGGTGCAAGAGAAAGTGTATAACTCCCCATTCCGTCGGTTCCCGGCCGCTCCGTAACTTCTCATTTTGTGATTTTTCTCTCGTTATTGCCGAGGCGTGCGGCTTCGTGTAGTGTTTGTTTTTAGGTTAATTTGGGCTCTTAGTTTAATTGATGTGATGGAGAATCTATTTGTGCTACTGGGTCGTGCCAAGTTTCAGACTCGATTTGCCCTCCATTAAACTTGTAAACAAAATTTGTTCGTTGAGGCTTTCATATGCAATCGCCAGAAACACCTCATGTGTGCAGACCTCATATAAATTTGGCCTTCCCAAAGATAAAGGAAATTGCCCATAGTTGCCACGCTGGGTGCCAAGAATGCTACTGTCCATTTGAACTACACTGTTCAGGGTGGATATACCGCCATCTGTCGGTGCTCTCACTTCATCATCAACATACCAGCTATTGAAAGTCTACTACTGGTGTGGAGGTGTATTGCCTATAATTGCCACGCTGGGCAAGTGTGTTGGCAATCGCAGAGCACAGCTATCGCGACGGGGATGCTGCTGCCCATCCCCGCCCTGTGTACTTGAGCTGTACAGTTTCGGATGGATATATAGTCGCTTCTTACGACACCTGGTGCTGTGGGAATTACTATTCTACTAAGCCAGTACATTCTCTAAATTACTGAATGCTAAACTGTACTATTATAGAGTGGTGCAAAAATGTGTATAGACCTCATAAAGGTTATTAGTACCTCACTCTCACTGTGAAACATTATATCTTTAAGTCACAAGGCTGGCGATGCGCTAGTGATATCCTGGTGATATTACAAGCATAGGTTGCGGTAGCGTTTACTATCTTTCGGACTGTATGCTTGTTTGTCGACCTTGTTTAATAAAGTGGGATATCCGGTACTGGATATGTTTCTCCGCATGATAATATCTTAAGCGGCAATTGTGAAGACTGGCAGATAGCAAAACGGAGCTTCACTCGAACTTCACCTAACCATTTCCATCTTGTTGCAATTCACCTATTATTTCTGATGGATATATTACTATCTGTAGATATTGATACAATTGTCCCTGAGTACAGAGGAAGGTACGGTGGGCAACAGATGAATCTACCAATTCTATAAAATGTTTACAGTTAATTTTAGACTCAATATGTCGCAGTTATAGATTAATATAGATTGCGATAATTAATCTGTTGCTGTGTGTACTATCGAAATCTACTGGTACCTTCGGGGTATTGTTATTGCTAGTAATGGCTAGGATTCAGTTAATCTGAACGTTTAATTAATATTTCCGTCTATAAATTTAACAATAAATTATGGAACCGTCCCGCCACCTAAAATATTTTATATCCAAAATTCCTCGTTAAACTCGGCTGTATGCGGCTTAATTCATAAATAAGCTCACTTAGTACTGATAATAAAAACTGCAGCAGGCCCCAAATGTGGCGGGGCCGACGGCCCCCGCCCCGGCCCGCCGAGGCCAGGAAATGAGGTCCGTATTTAGTGTTTAGTGGAGTTATCGGACGCGGCGCAGGGCCTTTTATCTTCGGCGCGCGACCTCCGAAATTAAGCCGCGTTTTGGCGTAATAATACTATTAGGGCTGTCCCCTATCCAGATAATAGTGGTCTAGTAATGATTATGTTTCCTATGTTATAGCTAATTCAATTGTATACAAATTGACTAGAAACATATTTTGTATATTGGAGCTATTTTATTTGTCACGGAAACATGGCTCGTTGAGTTACTTTAAGTTGAATGAAGCCTATAGTGACAAACTTTATTACATATTGGCAATGTCTCTTTGCGCGATCTACATAGCCCAGCGGATTAGTATAAAATTAACACGTAGATCGCAGCACCGACCAGTGATTGGGTCCTAAGGTTGAGGAGTAGAGACTGCGTCGGCCAGCGCAGGGTTCAAGCCACAAGTCGGTCAGACGATTTAACCAAAACCGCAGTTGTGTCTAACGGTGGATGTCCTACAGTTACTATGATTTACTATTGTATTTACAAAATTTTTAAAAATAAAAAGTTGGCACAACTTTGTAACGTGGTGTCAAAATATTTAAAGGTTAAGTTATCTTAAAAAATTAAAAAAACTGAATATAATTTACCACTATTACCTATGGCAGCCGATGATGTCGGACAGAGATGTCTTTTCGTGTATTACAAAACTACACTTCTCGACCAATTATTTATTTTATCATCATATCAGCCATAGATAAATCAGTGTTGGACATTGGCTTCCCCAACATAGGGGAATATTTGCCCATAATTGCCACGCTGGGCAGGCGTCAATCGCAGAGCGCAACTTCACGACGAGGGTACTGCTGCCTATCCCCGCCCTGCAGTATTTAAATTCTGCTGTTTCGAATGAATTACCACCATCTGTCGGTTCCGGTACTTTAGTTGCCTCTTACGATACCTGGTACAGAGGGAGATGCTATTATACTCTACCGGTACCCCTCGGCGCACACCCATTTCCTATTCGCCTCTATCTAATCAACTCAAAAAATACAGAAAGGATTTGCATACGTTTCTAGTATTTTCATTTTATTACACTGTTTACAAAAATGACTAAATTTCCCTCTAACTATGTGATTTCAATATATCATGCTAAAAGCGACAAGTTACTACTTAGACCTAGACTTACTTGCTCAGGCTATAATAAAAAAATATAAACGCGTCTCTTAATTATAACATACTTAAGTTTTACAAAATACATCAAAATAATAATTACTAATGAAATTGTAAACGTCTAGTGGCAACCCTGCGACCATCCGAATCGGTGGCACGGTAAAGAGAAACAGTTCCGCGCCAAATAACTTGGTAACTCAGGGTTTTCGAGAATCGCTAAGCGCGGTAATGACGACTGTGCGCGACGACTCGCCCACTAACTACTACTTTTTAAAACACATTCATTCTAAACGTAAACACAACATACGAACCGGTCTACAAAAGGACTCATTTTATTTATTCTATTTAACTTAAAATTTTCATTTAATTTATTTTTTTAAAGGCACACAACATGTCATACATTGACCTGAACCCGTGGTAAGTCGCTAAAAGCACTTGTATTACGGACATCAGACAACAGATGAATCACAAATATAATACTTAAACATATATATCCAACACCCAGACATAAGTCAAACACAAATATCACTGGGGTCGTAGGGTTGAATCCCACCCAGACCAAATATTTATAAGATTATATTTATATATGTATTTAAGTAGTATATTTGTGATTCCTCTGTTGTCTGGCGTCCATAACATAAGTGCTTTAAGCGACTTACCACGGAGTCAGGTCAATGTATGAGATGTTGTGGGAATTTACTCAACAAATTATTATCATAGCAGCCGTAAAACTTCTACTGCTGGACATTGGTCTGCCCAAGGATGGTAGAATTTGTTCATCAGTTTTCTCATAGTTGCCGCGTTAGGCGCTAGGAATGTTTCTGTCCATTTGAACTACACTGTTTCGGGTGGATACACCGCCATCTGCCGGTTCTCTCAAATACCGAATGCTAAACTTTATTAATTTAAATTGGTGCTGAAATGCGACATGATATTTGTGTGGACGGCCGTGACCCGGCGCCGGCAGACGCTCTCTTTCGCCGGACCCGGTGTGACGGCCAGTTAACATTTACCGGTCCCGCTCTATCGGCTGTCAAGGGATTGGATCCTAATAATGTCAAGGTTTATTCACTAAAAGTTAAAAACGCAAATTATCCTTGAAAATTGTAGAAAGTTTTGATTTTAGTCCCGCAACCAATTACCTGTAGGCACTTTTCGTCATCATTTCACAACTTTTGATAAGCCTATGTCGCTGTTTGTAAATGCATTAAAGTTTGCTTACTCACAAGTTATATATTAAATGAACAATTAACCCGATTTGTTTAGCTGATCATTATTATTTTCAATACAAAGATGCTTTTTTTGGAAAGACATTGGCAGCTAAATATTTCTTGCGATAGAACATAAAATTTTCATATAAACTTAAATAGGTACTATTAACTCAGTATTTACACCAGCTTGTGTGCCAACCACGAGTGGCAGCCGGAAGTGCGTCGGCACGGAAACCGGTAACGCTTCCCGCGTTTCCAACACTTCCGGTGACATGGCGCCGCTGCGGTGGTGGGGGTGGCGCGCCATAATCGCGCCGACAGCTGCCGACAGCGGACGTGTGAAATTTAAGAACATAGCTATTTGTCTTTTGTTCTTATGTTTTATAACCTCATGTGCGATTTTCTTTTATGATGATTGTAGAGAAAGGATTAAATTTGCATTGTTCTTTGTTACTTTGTAAATGCTGACCTTTTGCAAAATAAAATAAGATAACACTCACTATGCTAATTCCAAATTGTCATATCAGCCATAGAAGTTTACTTTTGGACAAAGGCCTCCCTAAAATAGAGGAATGATTACCCGTAATTGCGGCACTGGGCGGGCGTGGATGCAATCGCAGAACACAACTTCGCGACGAGGATGCTGCTACCCTTTATTTTATGCAATTAAGTTATGCTGCCTCGGATATACTGTCCTTAACGACACCTAGTACAGAGGGCTACTATTCTACTGTGCCGGTACCTCACGGCTCTTTAATATTCCAAGTATACTCGTATTTTTATATTTCATCTTATCTGCTCGTGTTAAGGTATTCTTTAATTATGCTATAATATACACTATGATTGGTTAAAAACTTGTTTCAATTTTATATTTAACAGTGCCTAGAAAACCGATAAACTAACATGGCCCGTAAAGCACACGTCTATAGGGAAGCGTTTTATTTGTCTGCATTATACAACAACGCTGCCGGTTATATAGTTTCGTGCCTCCAATTTGACGTGGGAAGCTATTGTTTTTTGACCATTGTGCTGTCGATCCTTGTGATTTTTGTACTTTTCCATTCGCTGCGGAAAATGTTTTATGAAAATACAAGATTTAGTTACTATTACTTTTAACGGGTTAAATTTAATTTAATTGGCCAATTAACAAAACAATATCATCTACCGAGCACTAAAAATTAAGGTCCATTTATGGAACGAGGAGATGGTCTGGATTCGGATAAAAATAATTATAAATCTGAACTGCATGGAAAACCAAGTGCTGGTTATATGTGTGATATAAAGAAGATATAGAAATAGATATTTGTGTAGGTACAGCTGTAGAGACGTAGTTGACACTGCAAGTGAATCATTTAAGTCGTATTTAGTAAGCTACAATATAAGTTTATTAAGTAGTGCGGGTAGAAAGGAGTATTAGGAAATAAATATTAGGGGAATGTTGATAGTGCACGAGTATAACTATGCCCAGATTAAGAGAATAATGTGAAAACAAGAGAAGGTTATCAAGTGTGAAAGAAATAGAAAGTGTCTGTTTCATTCCGGTGGATAGTATGTGCGAGATTAAACATTTCATAACCACAAACTGGAACAGGAGCATAATTTTTTCAGCGTAGCCTTTCACTGCTTTAACATTGTGTTAAGTATTTATTTATTCAATATTGGATGACCAACATAAGTAACAGAAAATTAAGAACAATAATTGTGTTTTCAAAAGATAAAAACTTACTGTTCTTACAATTACAGACAATCATATCATGCATGATTATTAATGTTAAAAAAGGTAATAATCACTACGTAAAGATGACATTGAAAAAATATTGAAAATTAAAAATAAGCAATCTTACGGTGCTGTAATGTGTAATGACAAAAATCCAGGAATAGTGCGAAAATTAATGTCAAGTTACGGTACGTATACGGACGGTTTATACGGTTAATAGGTAAGTTACTACCCATCCTGGTTCTATAAAAGTTATTTCTAAATAATCCACAGGGGTGACGAGGTATTGTTTGTGGAATATTACAGTCTATTTTTCCTAATAATACTGGACTATCTATATGATATGTCTTACAGCTGTGGCACCAAAAGTATTTCTCAGTCCAAATGTATTTTGTCAGCAAGCGATCTGTCAGTGCTCCTAGCGATTTAGCGAGGTTCGTATCTGAAACAAAGTCCAGTATAATGTAGTATCATTCACCAGCTGAGCGGCTTAAGCTTATATATCAGTTGCCGCGCAGCGACCGGGCCGCGCCGCGTGCACTCCGACACGATAACGAGAGCATTGTGCCGACTCGCCGCTAATTGCTGCGACATATCCGCACACATCGCGTAGTGACTGTGCGGACGATCGCTAATTGTAAGTAGATTACGAATTTGACGATTCCACTGATTGGAGCGCATCGAAGTTCGTCATCGAATACCCATTTAACACCCCGCGTTTCATTACACCAGTTCTATTATATTTAGAACTAATGTGATATTATTGAATGTCAGGTACCTGCAGAAAAGAATAAGTACCTTCCCCATGGGCAGCAGTGTCCCCGTTGTGGGACTGCTCAGTGATTGCCACCACATCAACTATAGAGTAACCCCTTTTTTTAGGTTGCATGTGCCTTAAAAGGATTATGTATATTAGTAATTTTCCTTAGGACCAGTTGAAATACAGTTTTATTATTTATAAACTAACTAACAGCCTTGACTTCGTCCGGTACTTAGTACAATATTATTTTGTTGATCGTGTGATTGTGAAAGTTTTTTACTGTTCTTGATTTTTTTTATATATTATAAAGTCAACAAACAAGCATACGGTTCAATTGACGGTAAACGTAACCGCAGCCTGTAGACGCTCGTGTCATCACAAGAGTATCACTAGCGTGTCGCCAACCTTGTGAACTGAAGTAATTTAATTGGCTCTTTCACTCTTCAAACTGCTATGTTCCGAGCAATGCGAACACTCCTATTTAGCGGTAGAAATAGATGAGAGTGAGGTTCGAATGCAAACGACCTTTGTAAGAGAAGCTCATGTAAAAATGAGTTTCGAAGTTATCTGCGTACAAAGTCTGTTATTTTTTTCCATACAAACTTTCCTATCCCTTTGATCCCATACAAACCCTGTTGTAACAATTACAACATACAAACAACACGCCTGTATCCTTTCGGGATCGGCGAAAACTATGAATCTCCACTGGTTACGATCTTGGCATACCTCTTTCGCTTCACTTACTCGCATTAGTATTTTGGAACACGCTCGTTTACTCTTAGTACTTCTGACCTGGCCCTTCTTTAATACCTCTTTTACCTGGTTTAGGTATTTTCGCCTCGGTCGTCCGATACCAACTCTTCCATTGACTTCCGTTTTTTATATTCGTGCAGTCATTCTACTTTCATCCATCCTTTCAACATGCCAAACCATCTCAACATTCCTTTCTCTATAGCTGTTGTTGCAAACAAATAAAAATACAACGAATAAAATATCCAATTCGTTGCAGTTATTCCCAAGTTGTGTGTATGTATGCTTACTTGCGTTTTCGGTTCATTTTAATTTATATACCCACAAATACTTTTTTGCTGTAAAAAACTCATCCGAAATATCTTCGGATACTGAACGTTTTAATAATTTAAATGTAGAAATGAAAAATATAGGTAATAGCGGGAAACCGCCAGAAGCCGCAGCCATTAAGCGCAAGGCAATAATTAAAACCATGGTCGATCATTATTCTTATCAATGATCAATCGCGGCCATTATTACTTCTCTATTCAAGTAAAGTGGACGTACACGCGGACTTTAATAATGATTTTTTTAATTGGAGTAGAATAGTACCTCCCACTATACTAGGTATCGTAAAAGGCGACTAAGGTACTAGGACCGACAGATGGCGGTGTATATCCATCCGAGACAGTATAGCTCAAATGTACAGTGAGGGGATAGGCAGCAGCATCCCCGTCTAGAAAGCTGCGCTCTGCGATTGCCAACACGTTTGCCCAGAGCGGCAATTATGGGCAATTCAATGGCAATTCCCCCTTGCCTCAGAAAATCCTATGTACAGCTGTGGATTTATAATAGGTGTAACTCTATGGGTCTTTTAACTCATTGCCGGCGCATCGCCTAAGTTAACTTTTTTTAAATATATCAAATAAATATCACGGCTTCTTTGAATTGACCCCTATGAACGGAGCCACTTCTTGGCATTTTAATTGGGCAACATAAAGTTCCTGCGGGCCGGCGACACTTGTAAAATATTGTGCAGCGAACACGCCGCGGGGACTCGCGCCGGCCGACGGCGCTCCCGGGAAATCCAACTCTGGCTCACGTCTCATTTCTTAAGTGCACCCGACAGTAAATACCCGACCCTTGGAACCTTGTCGCGGTAAATTATTGGACGTTTTCATTGGGTCTGCGGGGTTAGCACACCGCTCGTTCGTGTGATATGGTACTTACTATCATAGTTACTTGTCCTCGCCTGTGAAATGTGGTGGAAGTGCCGTTGCATAATGTTTTCCCTAAATTTGTACATAACATAGCATAGAAAGCATGAAGTTATATCGCAAATTGTTTTACTAATTGGTTCTTAAATGATTACTTAGACCTTAGAAGTACTTAGTCATCGGGATAGTAGATTTGCCATGATATCCCTTATACCTTTATGGCAACCACTACAGAATATAGGCTATAGATTATTAAAGTTTTCTTTTCATCACTACCGAGCTGGGCTAATTTTGTGATATCCGTAGAGCGTAGTTCGCAACAGAAATGCTGCTTTAAATAAATATACTGCCACCCGTCGGCTCCGGTACCCCGGTCACCTCTTACAACACCTGGTACAGGAGGAGGTACTATTGTAGAATACCTCTCGCGGTACTTGCGGTTATTATGGATTAAATATGCCTAATGTTAATACGGTAAGTATATACATTCATTGGTAGTTTATAAGACAACCATTTAATACTTGATAATTTATTTAAATATATTATATATCCTATACTATACTATTTATTAACTTTGAGTGAAAAAAATGCGTTGCTAGACTTGGCATTTTTATGTTATATAAAATTGTTTTTGTAATATTATGTATACATTAATATATATATGCGTCGGCATTGCATTTTTTATATACAAAAATTATATACAATGTGGTAATAGAATTCAGCAATTGCTTCCTCCCTTCAATTATAACAAAATATGATCTCAAAGGACACCGGAGCCTTGTTATAAGTTGGAATAAACTGCTCGTAACAAGAACGAGTTCTACGCCGTGGTAAACAGTTTTGGTTTCACTAGGGATTACTGGAAAATGTTATTGGCGCCCAACGCTGTGTTGATTTAGCAAATGATTTCAGAATTTACGTCCAACACAATTATTATAAAAGTAATCTGGTTTATGTTCATTTAAATAAATAAAAGACTAAAATAAATGAGGAACTTCGTTTCAATAATAAAATAAATTTGAAGCAATATATACATACAGTTTAATTTCATCAAATGATAACATGTATGTAATAACAATTAATCAGAGTATTTTCGACATTGTATTGTTGTATTTTACGTATACTATAACTTTGCCATATGTTTCATATCGACGGTCATAAATTCAATTGCCGTAAGGGACAGGTGCAGGTAGGTCTATAAGAATTCCAAAAAATAAAATATTTATTTTGTTATAACTTTATTATTAAATGGTTATATACTTATTTAAAAACTATTCTGAACGATTTTTTTCAAATTGAATCACTTTTTATATGAAACAAAATACAGAAATAAAAAATACGTAAATTTTTGCCCTTATATGTTCTATATTAAACGGGTCCGATGGTGCAGGTGGTAGTGATCATATCTTGTGCGCCAAGGGTCGCGGATTCGACCGCGGACTATTTATATGATGATATTTGTGTTTGTTCTGTGTCTGGGTGTTAAATATATGTATTTAAGCAGTATATTTGTGATTCCTCTGTTTTCTGTCGCCTGTAACACAAGTGCATTAGGTGACTTACCATGGAGTCAGGTCAATGTATGAGATGTTGTGGAATGTTATTATTTGTACGTCGCTTAAACCTTTTGAATTTCTGTCCATGGGTATACTCGAAACATTCCTAAAAAGGTATACGATGCGTGCCCTTTATGTAAGTAATATATATGTACTGTAACGTACGCAGTGAAGCTCTCACTAACTGTTTACATGAAAAATGTTTACAGCGACATCGCAGTGACAACAGTAAACTAGTTTTATCGTGGGCCGGCGCGTGCGACGAGTCCAAACAATGTACGAAAGATTTTTACTCACGGAAAATTACACAGTAAACGCGAACCTATTGCGTTTTATGTGTATTAAGACAGATGTGATGAGGCACTGCGCGCTTACAAAGTACGCCCGCTCACTATTCTGTTGCGATCATGTCGACCTCGCCCGATTTATAATAATATAATAAAGTTGTAATATAAAGTTGAGTGTGACGGTAAAGGCGAAATGAGATTCGGGAGATATAGTTGCTGCATTAAGAAGCTACGCGAGTATGTTTACTGGGTCGGCTATCAAATAGAGATGGGGGGGTTTATGTTGGAATCAAACATATCAAGTGAACGCTCGTTTAAGAACTATTTAACGACTCGTGCCCCAATTTATATATATATATATATATATATATATATATATATCAGTACATAGTGTACCTGCTAATATGCTTAAATCTTAAAACTACGCGATCGATTTTGTTGCGGTTGTTTTAATAAATAGAGGGATTGAAGAGGAGCGTTTATATAATAAAATGACATCCATTGTGTCCATCCAAGTAGTGCAAAAATTAGATATTTTTGAAATTTCTAATGTGATGTCGAAAATAACTAAACTTTATCCGCTTACATTGCAAACGCAGGCTGAAGCCTACGAGATCTATCAAAAGAATGTACTTAGTATTGTGCACATTGAAAAAGCCTACAGAAAACTCCGCGATGGTATATGTCTATTACTCTTACGGATATCCCATAATAGGTATTTTTTGTTATTTACTTTGTGCGACAAATAATGGTTAATTTTCGAAGCAATTTTAACTAATACAACATTGATCCTAGTCCAATTAAATACCTTTAATACGAGTACATTCGCATACACAAGTTTTTATAAATATTTTCTAATATATTGAAGATTTAAACATTTTGAAGCATGAGCAGGTGAATTTTTTTTATAAAAACGTTCACAGTTTTTCTGCAGTGTAGTTAGTATATACATAAATAAAAATCTTTTTACATTTTTGACAACACCATAATATCTTTATAAATTGAAAAAATGTGTTTTCAGTTTAAGTGAAATCTTAACACCTCATTAGCAATGTATCTGATATATGTACTGAGCGGACTTCATCGGTGTGTAACATTCTTTTTTGTGTAAATAGTTTACCTAAGAATTGTGTAATATTGCGATTTTATACGCGCATTATTATTTTTAAGCTCATGTTTTAGCTAATACATTTTTGTTGCATTTATATTGTAAATTTAGGAATCTGCCCAATCATTTTCTTGTCCTATTAATTTTACATCCATAACTTAATGCCAAATTGGTGGTAGTTTTTATTTTAAATATAATAAAGTAAAGATATTTATAACTATGTTATTTCATCATTACAGAAATTGAAAGTCCACTGCTGAACGTAGGCCTTCCCAAGAAGGGGGAATTAAGGGATGCTGCTGCCCATTCCCACCCTATGCATTTGAGCTACACTGTCTCGGTTGGATATACCGCAATCTGTCGGTTTTGGTACCTTAGTCGCGCCTTAAAACACCTGGTACAGGGGGAGGTACTATTCTACTCTATACCTAACGGTCAACCAAGTCAAGGGCGACGGCTAGTTATAACTTATAGATACCGCTACCCCACTCAGGGCTTGTATTATCCATTACAAAAGTCATATTGTTATTTCTCAAAAATACCGGAGCGATATTTCCACAATTCCGAGCGAAGTGAATGTTCTTAGCAGGACAATTTTCAACCTCGCACAATCTCCCGTCCCGCCGGCCAATTCCATTCCGGACGATACCTATCTCGCGTACTGCCGACTAGTCGTTCCTCGTATTTGTGCTATAAGCCACCACTTGGATTTAATCTACATTTACTGACTACAACAGGCGCAAGAATAGGCTCTGACTAGCTCTTTGAAGTTCATTTGCGCTGCTATATAAGCGTAATCATCACAACCATTGGATGTCCACTGCTGGACATAGGCAAGCATGTTGGCAATCGCAAAGCAAAAAGCAGGAAACTATAAGTACCGAAACTATTTAAAATATGTTGTTACTAATAGAAAAAATCATTATCTTGGAAGGCTGCAAATAATGTTTTAAAATCTCTTAATGAAATTTCAAATGCGCTTATAAATAGCTAAAATATACATTAATTTTGCATGTATACATTCCCACGGAAAAGAAGATCTACTCATGATCTTCATATTAGCCATTGGAAGTCCAAGAAATAGGGAATTTCGCCTATAATTTTCGCGCTGGACAAGCGTGTCACCTATCCCCGTCTGCATTTGGGCTACACTGTCTCGGGTAGATGGTATATCCATCTGTCGGTTTTGGTACCTCGGTCGCCTTTTACGACACCTGGTACGAAGGGAGGTACTGTTCTACTGTGCCTACCTCTGGTACCTCACGGCACATAAACATATAGAATTTTAGGCACAATTCATTAGAAATCAAACGAACTGGAATTTGTTTTTTTATTGATAGCGTTGTAGTTAAGGTTTCGATTTCCATGAACTGAAAACTGAAATTTAATATGATTAATTTAGTTAAACAATAAGTTTTTTATTTTAATATTATTTCTTGGGGAGACCTATGTTCTACAGACACTTAGCATCAAAGTTCCTATATAATTCCTATATAGTTCCTCATATAATGAAAACTAAAATAAAGAAATAAATCGTACATATATATACACATCGTCTTAGTGACCATAACGTATTTATATCGTTGATAACTTACTAATATTTACTGTTTATGTTGAGCAACTATATTTATTAAACTTCTTTAGTTCTCTTAGAAACTCCCATAAAGCGTCCCACATTCCAGCTAATAAGAGCCCTCGCAACAGGAAACAAGGCAGTATTAGAAATATAACAGATAATAAAATTTGATGTCCGCACCGTAAATCGCCATCACCTATGTACTTAGAATTATACGTATGTCTGTCTGTGTCGAAGACACAGGTGCCCCATATTTTTTTCTTTTATAAGCTTTTGGCGCCCAACGTGGTGATCAATAAACTTGTTATTATACCACATGTACTGAAATAAGAGATTGCTTTACGATATTTACTAGAAAAAAATCAACTTGTCTCAGGTGTCAGGCGGGACTCGAACCTGCATCTTTCCTATACCGGTGGACTGCACTGTCACTGTCGTTGTACTACCGAGATCTTAGCTGACATGTCGAATTTCTCTTAGTGTTTTTGTTGTGCTGACATGTTTGAACCAATGTAGGTTTTTTTCTAGTAAATATCATATTTAATATAATCTAGCATTCTTTATGCATAAAACCTCTCAAAGTAGATTGCTTTATTTTCAAGTTATTTGTTTTATTGTGAACAAACACTTCACTTTCTCTGTAGCTCAATAGCAATCATTACTTCGCTCAAACCTGCTACGTATTATAAAGAGAGAATAACAGCCGGTTCATTGGTTTCGAAGAAATATGAACTGCACCATATTGGAGTTGAAAAGTAATTGCCGCCCAACGTGGTGTCAATAAAACTTCGAGTTAAGTTCCACCTTTATTATATAATAAGAAATACTATTCCCTTTTATAAATAATACCAATTGATATATTAATGCTTTTATAGGTAGCAGCAAATGATAAAAAATATGTTCAAGAAGATTTCAGCCTAAATATCTTCATATGTCCACACGCACGGGTAATTCGATACATCTCACTTGAAAAGAGTATCCTCTATCTGGATAGCGCCTATTTACCTTAATACAGCGTCATTCCCTGCCTCGTTAACCGTCCGCTGGGATTGCACCCCACCCCCGCCTCACCGCCCGCGCCGCCATCTTTTATTCAACACGCCGATGAACGAGTGAATGAACAGCTCAGATTGACGACCGCCGCGGAGCCGCCGCTCATTCTTTTGCCAGCTAGAGCCTTAGCGAAGTGCAAAATACTCTTGCCCAATCCCAGCTGGGGATTGGTTCAGTCATTATGAACAGAAATCTTGAACAAATTACTTTATTTACAATCTGAACTAAAAATTACTAGCTTGTGTGATTGTATTTGTAACCAATATACATGGAGGTATCTTTAAAGTTATTTTGTAGAATAAAAATAAAATTATTAAATAAAGTCTGAGCTTTTAAACGACAGCACTGAATGCAACCTATTTATAAATCAACGCATTACCGATTTACATATAAAACCGTACCGTTTGGCTGTTAAAGATTCTGTTTGTGGTTGGAAATTTGAAATTCGTTTAGAGTGGCAACATTTTACACCGAACTGCATATTTGATGTGCCGATTCGAAAGGGTACCTACCTGTATGGGTTGCTGGCCGTAAATCAATCACGAGTTTTCAGTTCGAAATTCAAATTCAAATGTAGCCGGGAGTGACGCCAGCGAGCGCGGCGCGGGAATGGCGCGATTTTTCAACGGTCGCTCCACCATCGACAATATACGTCCGCGCGCGTGTTTACCGCCGCCTCACTCTTGTAACAAATGCACTCTGCGACAAAATATACTGGATGTATTTTCTCGAGCACCCTCATAGGTAAAGGTGATCGGTAATGCTTACGCGGCTTTCAAGGCTAGTATTAATAGGAATTTAAGTAGGTTTCTGCGTGTACATTTAAACTGAAATAAAAAGAGATGTCGCCACTAGGGTTCACTTTGATAACAAAGATCCTATGAACTAGCGAAGCTGTCTAGTTGTTGTCCTAAAGAAAAATGTCTCATGTCTGGGTAAAAGAAGACCCTCTCGTTATCCGCTTTTATACATCTGTCAACATTTGCCTTTTTTCATCATCATCATACCAGCCATTGGCGGTCCTCTACTGGATATAGGCGTCCCCAGAAAAGGGGGAATTCTGCCCATAATTGCCGTAGAGTGCAGCTTTCACAACGGAGATACCAATCCCCAAACCCCAGTATTTGGGCTACACTGTCTGAAATGGATATACCACAACTGTCTGTTTTGGTACCTTAGTCGCCTCTTACACCGACTAATTTGTCATGACTAAGGTCGGAATAATCGGAAACTACATACATACATTACATCGGGGTAGGTAGAGACTATTGCTATCTATACCTGTTATGATTATGGCATGCCTCCCTCGTTTCCTTTACTTGCACTTACGACTTGGCCTGTCTATAATATCTCTTCTACCTGGTTAAGGTATGTTCATCTAGGTCGACTTATACCGCGCACGGGGTATTTCCGACGGTACATGGTAGGTTATTTTAGTGTGGTGAGAGCCTCACATTATCCCATGGTATGCAGAAGGTATATTTTACCATGCATTAAAAAAATAAAATCCGTCCTATACCAACTCTTTCATTCACTTCCGCTTTATATATTTGTGCAGTCATCTACTTTCATCCATCTCTCTACAGGTCCAAACCATCTCAATAGAAAAGTACTCTATTACAGGTTAATGTTTTGGGGAATCTGTACCTAATCTGTGACCTGCACCAGACACCTCCCTTCAACAACATTCTCTATAATCTACACGGGTACCATTGTTTATTCATTATGATCAAATTTATCAATTCCGTTATCAAAACAAGCAATGATTCTTACGCTAATTGGCATGAGCGTCGCTTGTGAGGCAAATATTTGTTTTTCCGCATGTTCCTTCCTATTATCTGGTGTTTGTTCAGGAAATTAAACTTGTGCTTTTGTCAAACATACACGTGCACGAGGTTTGTTCCAATGCGTACAGCATATACAAAAATAAATCATATTTATATTACACAATAATTCGCTTTCGCTTGTACTATTTTCAGGCATACAAGCATTCCAGCTAAAGTTAAAGTGAGACCAATGTCTCGGTAGTACAACGGTGCTACAGTTAGTGCAGTCCCCCAATATGGAAAAGATCCGCGTTCGAGTCCCGTCAACACCTAAGTCAAGTAGATATTTTCTAGTACATATCATCTTAATTGTAATTCAGCATCTTTTCGGCATAAAACCTGTCAAAACAAAAATCAGCTAAAGATCTTTAAGCTCGTTCTGTTTTTTTATAGACCAGACCTATTGATAATAGGCATCACTTTATCCTACAGAATCTCGTGATATCACAAGGATATCAGCAATGCGTTGCCGACCTTGTGACCTAAGATATGATGTCACATTACCCAGTCATTTCACTGCCTCTCTCACCCTTCAAATCGGAACACAGCAATGCGAACACTGCTATTTGGCGGTAAAAATAAGTGAGTGAGGCACCAATGCATACGACCTTTTTATCTACTTCATATCCTCATTGAAATATCTGATAAAAAACAATCTGATAATGTATGGTATAAAAATAATCTATTTATGTGTCAAGCGACTCGATCCATGTAAAGAGGAGATAAAAGGTATAGGGGGATGGGGTGTAATTCATGAAGTAGGGTAGATTGTGCCGGGTGCCGACGAGTTGTGGATATTGTTTAATTTGTTTCTATCACTTTTCTTCATTGTCATAAGTACAAATAATAGTTAATACACATTCCCTGGTCTTTATTTTGTTGCTATAATTTCTTTAATCTAGGTATACATATATTGCGAACACTTTTATTCTGATATTAAGAGACTTGTAATCACCGATATGCGAGTGTTTTAGGTTTAATAGCTTTTAGTTATTGGGAAATATAATAGATAAGTCGTTTGTGTATTTATTTCCCTAGTTCCAGATTTTATAACCTTCGTTCTTTTGTGTAACTGGCCAAATATATGCTATTTTATTCCGGGCATTAAAGAGATCACTACCAGAAAGATATTTTTTTACGACATAATTTGAACCATCCATATATATTTTTTTATTATCTACCCTCCGACTGTGCTCGGGTACATAAGAGATTTGATATTACTTTTAGACTGTTAACGCCAGTTTTTTGATCCCGGTTTTATGTCGCCAACTTATGAACAACAAACTTTCTGATCTCGAAACCTGTACAAACCAAGTTCTTACATTCAATAAAAAATAATTATCCAATTTTGTGCTTTCGTTGAAGAGTTATATGCGTAAATACATTTTTACGAATAATTTTTATTTAGAAAGATGATGACCGGCCTCGTTGCACTGAGGATAAAAAATGGTAATAGTTGGTGGGTTACTCTAATAGGTGGACACATACCATCTCGGCCTTTTTTTTTTAAAAGGAAAAAGGCCACGATTCTTTAGAACATTTAACTTGATTTATCTCATTGGGTCCAGCTTGCGTTTGCTATGTACTTGCAAAAAAATTGTTTATTTACGACATCACTTTGGAATCCTTTAAAAATATCAGTGTTCCTCTTCTAATTAATTGCATGTATTATACATATAAACCTTCCTATTGAATCCTTCAGTCCTTAAAAAAATCGCATCAAAATCCGTTGCGTGTTCAACAGACAGACAGCGGAAATCGACTTTGTTTTATGCTAAGTAATAATAGTGATATATCTGTATCAATTATGATCCAATTTTTCTATATCCATAGAGCATTGATAAATGTTTAACAAGTGGTATAAAATTCAATTGAAATAAATATTACGTAAAATACATTAACCTTAAACAAGTTTCAAATAAATTGGCAGCAACTATATTGACCAAATTCGTGAAAATGACTTAGCCAGTTATGGCGGCGGCCCAATCAAACTGTACAGTATCGAGTGTGCAATAGAACTCCAACGGAGGCGCGGCCCTCCCGGGAAATTACGGCGCGGACAACTAAATCCAACAATAATTATCCCAACATCAAACTACACAATAACATACTTATTCAGCAACCTTCATTCGAACTATGCTGTCGTAGTATCCACAGTTTGAAAACTCTATGCCACATCATTATCATATCTGCCGCAAGACGTCCACTGCTAGACGTAGGCTTCTCGAAGTGATTTCCAATAGGACTGATCGTATGCGGTCTGCGTCCAGCGCGATCCTGTGGTTTTAATCGATTCTCTGTTCACCTTGTGAGTGGACGTCCTACGCGTCCAATGCAACATGTCTGAAAGCGAACAAAAAAAAAAGGAATCAGGAATGAGGAGATAGGTTAGAACTAAAGCTTTCGACAGAACCTAGCAATTTAGCGTATTAATAAGTTCAAGAGGCAAGGGGTCCTTAGCACGAAGACCCGAGACCAATAGAGCTGTTAGAATTCGTTTTGATTTTTGACTGACGATCTAACTGGAACTGCAGGATCGCTGCAGAAAACGCCTTGGGGCGGCGTGAGTCGTGCAGTGGACTTTGTAATATGATAAGATGACAATAATTGCAACATATTCTTTATATTATACTTACAAACAAACATATGAGGTGGACGTGATGCAGAAGGTCGTCTGCTTTGGTACCTCACTCTCTCGTATTTCTAACGCCAAATAGCAGTGTTCATATTTTGTGTTCCGGTTTGAAGGGTTAGAGAGCCAGAGACATTACTGGGTAATGTGATGTAATATCTTCAAGTCATCTTCAAGTCAAAGTTGATAGTACGCCAGCGATATCCTTGTGATATTACGAGCGTCTATGGGCTACGGTGACGCTTACTATCAAACGGACCGTATGCTTGTTTGTCGATCTGGTTTAATACAAAAAACGAATATCCTCGTATATAGCTTGAATGCGTTAGAACTTTTACTATAGATATCTGCATGAACCCATACGTGTCTCTTGCAAGCAGCATTGTTGTTGGGAAGTGCTAGACACAGGGGTTAGAAAACTCGATGACCTATTTGTTTAAATGATTCTTATAACACTGCTTATCAGGTTCTTATGCTATAATATTATGTAGTATGTAGTCTGCTTATAATATTCCTATTAAAATAAATATATTATTGACTTTGACAGTGAAGTTCTTGAGTAGTTTCTAAAACTCTGCGGAAGCTTCATCATTGTTTATTTTTTATAATTAAAATGTAATTATTGTTGCAGGCGACACAATATGCCCGACCGGCATGTTCAGATGTCCAGAGGGCAGGTGCATCCCAGCCCTTTGGGTTTGTAACTATCAACGCGACTGCGACAAAGGAGAGGACGAATACCAGGCGTGTCGTAAGTACACACAGTTTTGTTTTTAATATTCGCGAGCAACCCGACCGTTGCGGCACGTCTGTCCGCAACTGCATTAAGGATGCAGTGAACAAAGAGATTTGGAGTATAGACCCCCTCCATTCCCTCATCTTAAATATAATTGTTTGTGGTACACGGTAAAATATGTCTTATTATGATGTCATTTCTTCTTTATGCTTTTTAGGCAATTAAATGTGCAAGAAATATTAATATTAAATAAAAATCTATGATAATACATAACATACTATGAACTGACTCTTAAATAAGTTGCTTAAAGCACTGTGTTACGGACATCAAACAACAGATGAATCACAAATATAATACTTAAATACATACTTAACATCCAGACATAGAACAATCAATTCATCACATAAATCGGTCCCGGGTAACCCGGGTAACCGGGTAATCGGTCACATCCAAGACAAGTACCATGGGCCCATCATTATATGAAAGCCTAGCTGACGCCCGCGTCTATGTCTGCGCATGATTAGTACTTCGAAAAGCCTATTTTTTTGTCTAATCGCACTCATCGCAAAATTAATCAAAATTGGTTCTCTCTTGGAATTAAAACTGGAGGACACTCTAATCACACAAACTGTTATAATATCCAAATGAAGTTGCACAAATTTGGTGTTATAGAGTGAGAGTCTACAAAATGAGTGATTTAATACAAAGCGGAAGTTCGTTCCTCCATATCGACCACAACACGATTTAAAGGAGATTTGCGGATAAAAGTTGGCAGGCGTTTGAAGCGCAAACGACATTTATCTATATACGAGTATATTAGTTCTAGCGTAATGTTACATAGTCTAGCGTTTCTCGATATATGGGCTATCTCTATATATATATACATATATATATTTTTAATCGAACCAGCGGTTTCTGAGATTAGCGTGATCAAAAAAACAAACTCTTCAGCTTTATAACATTAGTATAGTATAGAAGATAAATACCTACTATATAAAACTTATTTAGCCAAATATTGTTACTACCAACATTCTCTTATTTCTCATAAACTATATTGTAGTGGATATGTTTACACAGCTTACTCTTCATGCATAATGTGACTTATTGATGCCACAATCCGATACCTCGGGCACGTGGTGATTAGCCATAGATCTAGGATGGAGGATCAACGTTAATCCTGGTTGTCAGCAGCTATCTAATGAGCCTCTCGCTGGACATGTTAATTATTCAACAACAATCTGTTTAGATTTGCGATTACCCTGAGTATGAATACAGTACGGACTGAGTGAGAAAGTTGCAATTCACCGACCATCGATTTTCTCCATAATATATAGAAATAAAATTAAGTGTTGTAAGAGCAAAACTCGAGAACGCCTTAATCCAGCAAATTTTCCTCAAGGTACGAAGAAGTTTTAATGAAAAGAAGAATAAACGGAACCGACAGAAGGCGGTATATTTATCCGAAACAGTGTAGCTCAAATGAACAGGGCGGGGATGGGCAGCAGCATCCTCGTAGCTACACTCAGCGTTTGCCACCACGCTTGCCACGCTAGCGCGGTGTGTAGTTATATTGGGGAAGTTATGTTCCAACGGAAAATGTAAATCGGATTAAAAATATATCCTTGCATCTAACAACAATCTACCTGTGTTTGTTTAACATCCGATGCAGAGACATGGGGGGATCTGCACGACAAAACTAGTTTACGAATAATAATAATAAACTCCACAACAGTTTATACATTCCGTGATAAGTCGTTTAAAGCACTTATGTCAAGGACATCAGGCAGCAGAGGAATCACAAATATACTACTTAAATACATGTATTTAACACCAAGACACAGAATAACTACATATATTATCATATAAATATTTGCTCTGGGTAGGAATCGAATTCTTGACGCCCGAGATAGGATTATAAATTGACGGGCCCGATGGCGCAGATGCTAGTGATCTTATCTTATGCGCCAGGGGTTGTAGGTTTGATCCCCACCCATGACAAATATTTATATGATGATATTTGTTTGTGTTTGATGTTTGCTCTGTGTCTGTGTGTTAAAAATATGTATTTAAGTATTATATTTGTGATTCCCCTGTAGTCTGATGTCTGTAACACAAGTACTTTAAGGGACTAACCACGGAGTCAGGTCAATGTATGAAATGTTGTGTGAATATATACATTTATAACCGTCTGCGGTATCTGGCCCGTCGACATAAATCGAATGAAACTTAAAAGTATTAAGTTATTCCTTACTCTAAGAGTTAAATTATGTTTGTAACATAATTAACATAAGATATTTGCGCTAAGGGATGAGTTTTGTTCGTATAACAATGTCAAATAACCGACACGGAGGCTAGAGTAATTCACTCTGTATACGTTTGTCACCATTATCGCAGTACTGCGGGCGATTTATGACGCGTTGTGCGAAGACGTTGTCACTAACAAGTTTGCTTTGTTCAGTTCCCGTTTCAATTTATATAATTGTTACGAGCTTAATGTCTCCAGGAATTATTACCTGACAATTTCTCGTCTGCATTGGAAACTTACTCTCACCTATTTCTACCGCCAAATAGCAGTCGCATTGCTGTGTTCCGTTCTGAAGGGTGACAGAGGCTGTGAATTTACTGGGTACTGTGGCATAATGTCCTCGTCACAAGGTTGGCAACGCGTTAGTGATATCCTTGTGATATAACGAGCGTGTAAAGGCTGCAGTGACGCTTACTATCACGCAGACTGTATGCTTTTTTATCGACCTGGTCTAATAAAAATGTCTACTTTTTCATTTTTGATCGCGTTGGACGCAGGCTTCATACAAGCGGTACTTACTAGGGGAGAACAATATCCAGCAGTGGACGTCCTACAGTTTATATAATCATCGTTACACCAGCCATTGGTAGTCCACTGTTGGACATAGGCCTATTCAAGAAAGTAGGCTTTTTACCTCGTAATTGCCGCGCTGGGCAAGCGTGTTCGCAATCGCAGAGCTCAGCTTTCTACTGTTTCGGATGAATATACCGCCATCTATCGGTTCTGGTACTTTAGTCGGCTCTTAGGATATCTGGTGCAGTGGGAGGTACTATTTTATTTTGCCGGTACCTCATGACAAGTTGATATAATAATTATGATCAATTTGTCTATGAATATGTTTTTGGGTATAGTTATTTAGATATTTTATCTTCTATGTATATTGCTCTGAATAAAACTTATAAATTATTATGCGCCTGTTTTGTTAATTTTCGTGAACTATACTACTTAGTATATTGTACTCCTTTGATCCCGTTCCCAAGGGAATTTAAATCCCGTTTTTTATTCTCTAACATATCACTTACATGTATACAACCAGTAGGTAATACAAGTGTTCATACAAATTTCCATATCCTGTCTTCCCAGTACGAATCTGGTCCTGACAATTACATACATAACAAATAAAAGAATCATCTAATGTGATGCAGATATACCAGAGTTATACACGTACATTTTCATTTAGTACGTTTTTTCGAAATACTTAACAATCTTTATCATTTAGTACTCGGCACGAAAGGTAGTAATCCTACTTATGTGCCAAAGGTGTGGGCTTGAACCCCACCGCAACAAATATTGTGTGACAATATTTTTGTTTGCTCTGTCTGGGTGCTGAATACATATGTGTTTCGAAGTATTATGTTTGCGATGCCTCTGTAGTCTGATATCCGAAACACTAGTGCTTCAAGCGATTTATCACGGAGTAAAGTCAGTGTATGAGATGTTGTGTGAATTTATTTAACACCTGTACCTTTCTTATAAACCATAGCAAGTCAGTAGTAGCAATGGAGCATTTTGTTTTCATATGTAATGATTTAGCTAAAACACTACCCTAAACGATCTGCAAGCTTTGTTTAAAAAAGGTTATTTGTCTTCATTAGCTATTAACCCTCACATAAATAGTGATTGGCTCTTGTATAGCTGCAAGATTTCATCGCAAAGGTATTATGTACTTAGTACTCTTTATATATGATTTTTAAGCTTCAGGTGGTCCACCCACCGTGCCCTGAAACTATTACAAATTCCGATATATATCTCTGTGTGTCGGCCAAAACACAAAGTATTCGCTGTGAACCATTTATATAACAAACATTTTCCGCTTTGTTTCGCCCAGCACCGGCTCGGACCGTCACAAACTGGTATAAACCGGCACAAAGCGGCCTGAGCCGGCTGCTTCGCTTTTTTTTATGCTAGTCATAAAACTGGCTGGCTGCATGGACAGCGCATTCCCAACTTCATGTGATTTGTGTGTATATATATATGTGTGTGTGCGTGTGTATATATATACATAATCCTTCTGGCGATATAAATTAGGTTCACATTCATAAATAAGTTTCAAGTTTCTAGCTCCAAAAGAAGCGATACTTCCATACAACTTTTCATCCCCCCTTTCGACCCCTCACAACCCGTTTTATAATATTAGTAGGGATTCATTTCATCTCTTCTGCTGATATGTATAATGTATGAATCGTTTAAAACCGACTCCACGTAGTCTTGTCTAGAGTGTAATAGGTGGCTCGCGAGCTGAGGAGCAGGTGGTCAAGCCCGCCACCGCGGTTTAGGCTGGCTCCATCAAGCCGAAACTGCAGTGGTGAGTGAAAACCCTCAGCGACTATGAGCCGTGATATAAACCATACCTATTGCATGCTTGTTTGTTTATTAAGGAAATTAAAAGTATGCCATAAAAAGATACTGAATATTGTATTTATATAATTTGATAGACAATTAAATTTTAATTTTGATTACTTTAAATATTATGAATATATCAAATTGATGCGTAAAGATGATTCTGAATGTAAACTTTCTGGGATATGATAGTTCTGCCTTTTAATTAATTTGGTTATTTAATTGATGACTCCAGGTGATTCTGGCTTATAAAATGATGTGTTTTAAAGGTATGATTAATAAGATATGCCAAATGAAGTTTATGCTTTCCACTGTTATGCTTAATAAAGTTATGACATAAAAGTTCTGCGATAAAAGGTGAACCCAGTGACAGGGCGGGCATAATTATATATATAGGCGGGCATATCGTTCTCGAACCTGTACGAAAAGTAGGGGGAAATGCTGTAACCTCCTGCCTGCCATTCACGCTCCGACCGCAGCGCAATACAAGTCATTCTTTTACTATCTTCGAAATAAGCAATAAATTTAACAAAATATGCCGTTTCTTTACCCTCGTCCCCACGGTGATCATATTCGTGATAATATTTATAAAATCGTAATTGAACTGTAAGTTGTTATATTTTTGCCTTACAATAAGTTGAACGTTCGTCAAAAATATACTCCCTGGTAATCCAAACCGCATTGTTTTACCATCAGTGCTGTGGAGACGACAACTGACCGCCGCTATTGTCTGCGACCAATCGCTCAGTTGCAAGCAGCGATATAACGTATTACCAGATTTAAAAAAAACACATAATAAAACTTAACAAGTTTTTGTTTAGGTCATAGATTTTAATTAAAAAAATTTAAAAAACAAAGATGAATATTCAGTCTTCTAAACGCATTTGAAATTTTTTTTGAGATATTAAAAAATCATTAATGAGCTATAATTATCATCATTGGATATATACCTGGTACAGCAAAAGGGTCTGTTATACGCTGCCGGCACCCCACGGTTGGGATGGAATACACCCTAAAAATTGTAACTAAATATCTCTTTACAATATACATTGCAAATGCATATAAGTTTTATCTCGACAAAAAATAATAATAACGCCATCTCCACGATGTTGGTCTATCCGTCGAAAACATAAATTAACTTCTGCAAATGATTAATGATGTGAAGTTGAAAGTGTTGGGGGTACAGGTGTTGGTCGACGCCGGGTATACGGGCCGCGAAGAGGAACATTTATTTTCCACCAACATTTCACCTGCACAAATTTAAAACAACGATTACTCAATGTACCGAAATATGCGCGTGCAAAAACTAAAAAATACAATGGCTATGTTACTGACAAAACAAAACTTTGTGACTTTAATATCAGCGTGCCACCCATCTCTGTCGAGCCTTGAATTATTCGCGTACAGCCCGACAATAAATCTCCAGACCCGCAAAACCGCGTCGGCAGAATAGAATCATACAGAACATATGTTCTTCAATAGCCGCCCTTCCGCCATTGCTATTTGCTGCACACGAAGAATGACAGTGCAATTTTTCGCGCGCCAGATTTCCCGGAGCGCCAAAATGGCGGACTGAGCCGGAAAAATAGGCTTGGTGTCGTGTGTCAAGGGCTTGCAATTAAACGATGTAGGCAAAGGCATCATGTACGGACAGCCTCGGAATATACCGACCAAGTCAGAGTCTGGAAATTAACTTTTGATCTATCGCTGTGGCAGTAATGAAAAATTTTTTTAGGCTTTTTGTTCGTTTGCGTTCGTTCGTTTCATGTTGTTATGTGATAATGAGAGTGTTTATTCAAACTTATAAACAGCAGAGAATACAAATTGATCAGCAATTCCTTTGTCAGCAACGTACATTTGCTGTGCAATTTTCGCATTATCATTTTGTTTTTAGACAAAATATCGTATACAAGACGTTTATTTACACTTGGCAGTGCAAAAAATATATGTACGAGTTTCAATCATCCCGAAGCGTGAAATGAATAATTTGTTGAGGTGTGTAATCGCCTGAACGAGATCAATCGCACCAATTAATCAAATCGGTTATGGCAGACATCGCTCGATACAACCTCCTCAATCCTACTATTTGGCCGCAGACGCGTAAACTCAATTTGCACCTCAGTGACCCGCAGGGCCGGATTATGGGCTTTAAGTTGGGCGCCTATTCTACTGCAAACCTGTAAGAAATGTCGGGGTTATTTTTTCACTAATGAATGAATTTAAATATTTGTTATCTGATATCTTTATTTAAAAATAGAAAATAATGATAATTTGGTGCTAAGCAAATCTTGAATGCAAATCAGATTGGGAATGAGCAGCAGCCTCTTTTCTCCTTAATTACCACCGCGCCTGTCCTAGAAATGCCCCAAAAGTTATAAATCTCAACTAGACCAGAAAACCTTTCACCGATTCTATTAGAGGTGTCTAGGAATGTTTTTATCTAGTAGTAGATGTTATAATTTGCGGCTGGTATGATAGAAGACTACGACTTAACCATCTTTTAGCACGTCCAACAAAAACCATCCATAACCAACCAACATCTAAATGACCAAAGCGGCTGCCGATGCGTAGTACGCGTGAAGCTTTTTACCGTATGACCCCCCCCCCCTGGTGTCTTTATTCCCAGTTCCATCCCTGGATCTCGATTATAAGAGCCGCACACGCGGGCCTCGAGGACCCTCGACCCACCTTGATGGATGCCCGACACTGATTGCGACCCGGCCGGGTCCTGCCTTTGTGCTAATAGCACGATTGATTCCACCTCTGTGATCTGAAAGCTTATTCTCGATTGTTGGACGAGGGTTGAATGGTGACATTAGTGACGAATAACCCACTGTACTATTGCACTACGATACGATACTCTTAAACTAATCGATTAAAATGATGAACGCTCAGAAGGGCAGCTACCAAGCAGCCGCAACACCTGATAGATCAAAATTAAATTACTTTTTATTGGCTCTTAATGTTTCTTTTTACATTTTTGCCATTTGACATTGCCGCGAATGCTTTCTGTTCTATTCCATCCTGCTTTAGACACGTTTCAAAGTGATATTTTACAAGAGTTGGTGCACGCAGAAATATTATAAGCAATGATATTTTTTACTTTAATAATAATAAATTTAAGTACTTTTATTATAATACTTATGAAAGAAAAGAAGTGAACACAACCTGACGAGCAGTGCTATTAAACCTAGGTTTTATCTCTAGTCTAAGCCTTAAAGTTCTGCAGGTTTTAATAGATATTATTATTTATTTTAGCGCCACCGGAATGCGAGGCGGGCCAGCTCACGTGCGGGCAGTATGTGTGGAACAAGACGTACTGCATCCCGCCGCACTACCGCTGCGACATGCACGTGGACTGCGTCGACGGTACCGACGAGGCTGATTGCAGTGAGTACCCGCCTTTTTGGGCCCCCTGATTACTTCCCTGGTAGGGCCGAAGGTAATCGTTCCATCAATCCAACGTTTTCCAAGTCGCCGTACACATGCGTTAATTCGGTGACGGCATGAGAATGGGAAAGCGATTGCTTGAGCTGAGGAAGCCCCGGTTTCGCTTCCCGGAACAGGCGAGTTTAAGAAAGAAAGTTTTCGAACCGTCATGGATATGAATGTTATTCCTGTTTTATTTGTTACCACATAACCTGAGGTTAATAGGAAGCCGTGTTTCACTTTATTCCCTGATGTTCATTTGGGTGATGTGATCATGTCTTTTGAGGACAGGATGTGAGCTGTCACTATCGGTATTATATCGTGAACGATGTTATTAAAGATGGTACAATTGTTGACGACTGTTGATGAAGACCACCTAATACTATCTTTGCAAAAGTTTATCATCAAGCTTTTCTACTCATATATAGTGTTGTTACTATATAATATTTATTAGATCATCATGTGATTGTAATTCAAATATTGTGTTACGTAAACCTGAACGCCTTCATATAACCATACATATACAAATCTGTCAAATTTCGATCTATTGTTATTGAACAATATTGAACGAACCCCGCAAGTACAGCGTAAGACATTCGAGATGACCCACGACGGGACAGACTATCAGACTAGGTTGACAGGATCTCTCTGGTCTATGCTGGTTTCTGTTAAGCTGTAATTCGGCTTCCAGTACAAAATCGGATGTGAAATTTTATCAGATCTGTAAGTATGTTAGCTAGACACATCCGTTATAATATTATTATTACCAAAGTTTGTGAGTGTAGATTAAGAGTTACTCTTTGGATTTGGATGACATTTAGAACAGAGATAGTCTGGTGTTACATATAGGCTAGTTTTTATCCCAAAAACTATCTCGTGAGATAGATCTGGCCATTTTATTTCCAATGGACTCAGCACAACTTTTTGCAAAAGATTGTTTAGTTGTCAGGAAGCTACTTAGATTTTCTTCTGGAAACAACAATAGTTCCTCAGGGATGTGATGAAGGTCTTGCGGTTGCAGGCGGAACGCCTCCACCATTCTATTCCGTGTTTACTATTTATTCTGTAAACATGTCCAAAGTGCTCAATAAAGAATCCTACCTTATTCAAGCATCAATAAAAGCATTTAAACAGACATCAGAACGCCAGCCCAGTACACAATGTTGATTGGTTGATTTACATAGCGGATTAATTCCTAAACAACCTGTCCTGTCTCGCGTGATTAGTATCCATGTTTAATCCCGCTTTTACCGCAAACGCCTTCATCAAATATGGAAATGGCGGGAACGTGAGTAGTAATGGGGTCCCGCGGGCGCGCAGGGCCTCGCGCGGCGGCTGGTCCAAGTTCTGCCGCGGCTCGATTAAGGCTGGGGAGCATTACCGACGCACCGGAGACGGGTATCCATAGTATAGATAGTATAGATTGAATATGTTGCAATTAAGAGTTTACCGTGAGTGGATGCCATTTAATATTTTATGTGTAACTATACTCCCACCCTACTATCTCACTCCCACCTATTGCTACCGCCAAATAGCAGTGTTTGCATTACGTTCCGGTTTGAGGGGTGAGAGAGGCAGTGAATTTACTGGGTACATGTGACATTGCATCTTCAGTTCACAAGGTCGGCGACACGCAAGTGATGCGATCACGTTTACCGTCAAGCAGACTATATACTTGTTTGCTGACTTATAACATAAAAAAATACTAACTCATCGCAAGATTATTTTTATATATTTAACTAGCGCCCGGCCCGGTTTCGCTCGGGTGCAATTAGGATAAAAAATGGTTGTTGTGGGTTATCCTTATGATATACATGTATTGCGAACCTTTTTGTAGACCTTTTTTATGGTGTATAACACTATAGTACATTATTTTGATCTATCTCTTAGAATACAGCGAGGGTTTGCAATGTAAGCGCAAAAAATGTTTATTTAAGACATTCTAATGAGAAAACTGCGTTACAGCCCAAAAAAATTATAACACATTCAACTTAAAGGAATACATAATACCAATAAAATTACAGCTAATGTCGTGTGCACATCTTGTAGGCTACCGTCTATCTAAATTTACATTTAACTTATAAGTGTGACTATTTTTTTTAAATAAACGTTTACAAAAAAGTTAATCAAGAGTGTAGTATCAGAATGTGCTCGCTACTAGCTCCGTCATCTCAGGTCCGTTTATCAGAAACAGGCGCCTTGTTAAGCCGCTCTCACCTCGAGATACTGGCACACTTCTCGCGCACCCTCGCGCGCCCTCGCGCGCCCTCGCGACGACCTTTTGCTACCTACACCACGCAAAAAATACTTGTTTTACTTGAAGCGAACACTTTGATATTGGAGCTTATTTATTAGCTTGAAATGAACAATATACGGTTTTCAAAAATAATGATGCAACTACTATGATGCTGCTATAGATAACATCGTTCGTTGTAATGATAATTAGTTGAAATACGATAAGCTTCTAACTGGAAGGTTGAATGTGTTCTCGTCGGGCAACAAACCTATCCCACTCATTACCGCGCACTCGAACGAGCCAGCAACCAGTCCACCAAAATATACCGCCCTATTTCTTTTTAAAGAGAACTTGACTTGTAAACGAAATATACACACCCAGCTATCGAGAGCCCCCACGTGGCTGCGCTGCAGTCTCATCGGGGGAGACCGAACCGCACGTCGGGGCTCAACTTACGCCGGTCCCACCCGCAGAAAGTTCCAACAAGTGGGCAAGTTTTAATGGTGTGGAAATTGCGTTTTTGTTTGGCTCTCGTATCGCTGATGTGCTGTTTCCATGTAAATCCGATGTCCCAGAAGTTTAGGATGAGCCCCGACATTGTGCGAGGAAATTGGCTCAATTTTTAATAAGCCGCTATCCTTTTGGCAGCTTTTCTCCGTCAATTCTGTAGGCGATTGTGTTTGTATCGTACACACTCGACATCGACATTGCTTCCGGCTTCATGTAGCGCCTTCCGCCTCGCGGGGACTTCGAGCCCTTCTCGTCTCGCACTCTACAAACTTTAAGTCTTCTTAGATAGAGATTTTGGTATGAATAACATTCTATAGCGATATATATTACAGCTATATACAAAGCACAGTCCAAAGTACGTAAGTTCAATATCATATCAACGCAAATGAAGTTTTAGGTCCCTCGCCCATTAAGTAGCTAAAAACCAGCATAATATCGAAGAAATCAACACAAATGAAGGCTCTATCGCTGTGCTCAGTTACACGCAAAAGGGTTGCGACGAGTACTTAAGTATTTTCCGGAACGGTGGTGAATAAGATATTGTACTCAAATATAACACTTACATCGAAGCTGTTGTAATGAATAACGAATAACCAAAGACGAAACGAAGAAAGAGAAACGTAATAAATAAAGGTTACCTAAAGTTTTATAATTAAAATCTGTATTTTTATTTCCTGTAAAACTTGTTCGGAACATTGTAGCATTTGATTGAAAAGAACTCGGTGGGATCCTAAGTCAACAACAGCGTTGAACACAATTACTTCATTAGTGCCGGCACAATACCCACTTGTGCAATGTTCTGGTGAATTATTTCAGATATCATGTGCCATTCATGATTTATTTCTAAACAAATCGTTTATATTTAATATTATAATTAGGAACACAAAGAAACTTTTTTTTTAATTTTTTATATAACTAAATCGACAAACAAGCACGCGGTCCGCATGATAGTGAGCGTCACCGAGGCTTATAGTCCCTCGTATTGTCCCAATGATATTAACTGCGCGTTACCAACCTAACAAAAGATATTATGTCACGGTTCCTAGTAATATCACTGCCTCTCTCACATTTCAAAGGCACTGCTGTTTAGCGGTAGAAATAGAAGAGAGTGAGACGCAGGTGACCTTTATACGAGGTCTACCTCTAGTGACTATATAATATTTAAAAGAATGTAAAGAAATTAGTTCTTTAATTATCTATGGGCCTATCTATGAATAGAGGGCGCGACTGACAGTGCCAACTTAATGACGTTTTTAAAATATGGCGATAGGGTAGATAAATAAAAATTAATAAAAAGTTTACTAATTGTGTAATAAAGGAATCGACTAGCTAATTAATAAACTTTAAATGTCGTTTCTTTGTATTTTCAGAGCAACAAGTTTATTATTACAAGATTCCTAGATCACTATCGAATTGTCTTATAAGAATATAATTTTTCTAATTTTTTTACGTACATACATCTCAGTAAACTTGTGTAGGTGTTGATATGTCTCAATTTATGCACACTAAAAATATCAACGGACATTTGCAGACGTGGATTAGCCACGAGAATGATCAATTCATGTCGGCACATTTTGTTCTTCGAGAGAGACAGTGAAACACCTCGAAGTTCGCTATAAACTTTCACTACAAACATTTTTTATAACTTTAACATAACTCATTCCGCCACTACTCTTTTTATATAAATCTGTTCGTATTATTTCAATTTTTCTCCAGCAGAAGTTAAGTCACACGGAGGTGCGAGTTTTAAGTGCTCTCATAAAACATTCATTCGCTCAGAGCCGGATTTATTTCACCTGTGAAACCGCAAAGAAGCGAAGTTTGCCCAATAAAAAGCTTCTTACATCTGCATTTTACAAGAAAAATACCGCGGTGCGCTGTTCGCCGACCGACTTTTAATAGAGCGCAATTATTGTGTCCGTGCTTTTCATTCCTTATACTGCCTGAACAAGGGGAATTATAATTCAAAGTGTTACAAATGAAATATTTTCCCGCTTCTCTCTTCCGCTGCCCGAGCAATGCTGTAATGGGAACAAATGCGAATTGCTCGCAGTTTGAAGTAAAAAACTGTTGCGCCTGTCTATTACATCATATTTTTAACAGTTATACAATTATGTTATTTTTTTTTATATCATGATGAAAAGATTAGTAAAATTACAACTCACGACCCTTTCTCCACTCAATTCAGCATCATTACAGCCATTGGAAGTCTACTGCTGGACAGTGGCCTCCCAAACACAAGGGCAATTTTTGTCTATAGGTAATTGCCGCGCGGGGCAAGCGTGTTGGCAATCGCAGAGCGCAGCTTTCGCGACGACGATGCTGCTACCCAAACCTTTACATTTGAGCTGCACTGTTTCAGCTGGACATATCGCCATCTGTCGGTTCTGGTATCTTAGTCGCCTCTTACTACACCTGGTACAGAGGGAAGTAGAATTTTACTCTGCCGGTACCTTAATTAGCATGAAATAATTGGAAGTAAAATATCTCTAGAGGTCTGTGACAACTCGGTTTTGAAATAATTTATAAACTACAACATCTTACTAATCCATAGAACTGATACCACTTAATCTCAACTACTGAACCGATTTTAATCAATGTATCAACTAGAGATAGGATGTATCTAAATTCACAGTTGCAATGTTTTTTTCATGAAAAAATAGGTTCGACCTGGGCAAACATATCATAACCAGGTAGAAGAGGTATTAAAAAAAGGGCCAGGTCAGAAGTACCAAGAATAAAACGAGCGGGTATAAAATGACTGATGCGAGTAAGGGAAGCGAGATGTATAACACGATCGTAACAAGTGGAGATCCATAGTCTCTGCCTACCCCGATGGGACACAGGCGAAATGTATTTATGTATAGTAAAATAGGTATATAGTTTAGACAGGATCACGTCTGTCGGGTCAGCTAGTATAATATAGTTATCGAACTATGAAACTACAGCGTGCATACAAAACCGCAATATGGCACGTTGTTCTAGCGAACTGTTTCAACGAAAAAGCTAGAATATTTGTTTCATTTTGTAAAATCTTATTTTTTACTATTTAAACATAATTAAAATACTTGTTAACGGCTTTAAACGCAGTTTTGCACTAGCGCTTTTCTCATATTCATTGCACTTGCTCTCAAGAGTCAAGTTTGGTGAACCGGGACGTACGAAGTTTTAGGTTTTTTATTAGACCAAGTCGACAAACAAGCATATATTCCGTGTGACAGCCTCACTGCAGACACTCGTAATATCTCCAGGATATCACTGGCTTGTGATTTGAAGATATTATCACATTGCACAGTAATTTCACCCTCTTGTCCTCTCCCCTCTGTCACCCTTCAAACAACACAGCAATGCAAATACTGCTATTTGGTGGTACAAATAGGTGAGATTGAGGTGCCAATGCAGACGACCTTTAGTGTGAGGTCTACCTCATTTCAAAGTGTGAGAAAAATAATGAAAAATACAAATAAACCTATATCTTAAATATAAATTATTCATTACTAAATAAACAAAAAGTGAACGAGCATTAAATATTTTAGTATTGATTGTATCCAAACATATTTATATTGCATTCAATTAACAGCAACTGTTTTTAATCCAAAACGACAAATTAAATTAGTTGACATTCAGAAAAAAGTTGTCCATTAATACAATTGCGCACATGCATTGTCTATTCCAGCAATATCTGTGAACGAATAGCTCGATTACAGATTGATTGGCCACGCACCGACCGAGCGGCGCCGGACGGCGGACGCAATCCGGGACCGCCGCCGGCACCGTTAACTATGCATGCCGCGAACAATCCCATTCGCCGGGATTGCGCGATAATCCCGCGGGATTCGCTTCGTTTGCGCTCGATGCTGTAGGGAGAGTTAGACAAATCTGCTTGGACCGTCTCTCCTGTTCTTGTTGAAGCACTTGATTTCTATGCCTGTGCTTTCCGCTTTTTATAATTATAGCGTAGCGTTGAAGGCACCTTATTGCTCGTGTGTCTGTTTGTCAAGACTCTTACTATAATATAGTTGCAATGAACATTTAGGTCGAGGCTTTAACGATACTCTCAAAAGCTTCTTAACCTCCAGTTATGATATTGGGCAACAAGCCCTGTCAAGGTTCCTAGTTTAAGAGTAAAATTCAATTGGAAATTACATCGACAGAATTATGATTATTCCAAGAAAATATATATAAATATTTTTATTCACAACATTTCATATATTGATCTAATTCCGTGATAAGTCGCCTAAAGCACTTGCATTACGGAGATCAAATAACAAAAGCATCAATATACTACTTTAGTACATATATTTAACATGATATTTAAGTTTGTTTTGTGTCTAAAACACAGAACAAACTTTATTTACTGATGCTGCTTCTCTAACTCTATAACCCTATTTCTGATGTACGTTATATATATATATTATATAGATTTCTGTACAGAACAAAAAGTCGCTCTGGATCGGCTTTCGTCGAAACATTAAACTTTGTATCTCAAAATATATTTGTCAATGTGTCGAGAATACCTGTGTTGCAAGCTGAGAACCGCTCACCATCAGTGGACCCATTTTACCTGTATTTAACATTGCTCTGATCATCTTAATTTGAAGATACCATCCTCATTATCACTAAAGCAGCCGGTATGCTGCTATACCATAGCGTCGATTGCTAGACATAGGACATAAAAAAGAGGAAAATATGCCCATAAATACCGTGTTTAACAGGCGTGATAGCTATCGTTGTGCGTAGCTTCTCGACGGGAATGCTGCTGCCGATCCGCGCCGTTATTTTATTTCAGCTACGCTGTTTTGGATGAATATACGTTCACCTATCAGTTACGGTACCTCAGTCACCTTTCACGCCGCTAGGCCGAGGCCGGTACTGTACTGTATTGTGCTCCGATGACACCCCACGGCTAAATATACAGAACTCCCGCCCAATACAAATCACCTAATTTTGTAACAAGAACAAACAAAAGCGAGGAGTATCACCCGAGCTGCTCGCCCGCGGAGACTGCATCTGAGCAAACTCATCAGCCCACCTTCTTGCTCTTCGATGAAAATAGTGAAAGGCCTCGGAACGAGGTAATGCTATTTTCATATAAAGTTATGCAAAAGTCCCTATAAAGGCGCTTTGAGGTGGAGTGGCTGCAGGCGACGACACTGTTTATAAACGACCCGCCTTTGTGCCGTTCCAACATTTTTAGGGTCCCTTGGCACGACTGAAAATATCAAGTCAAAGTCTAAAATACTTTATTAGTAGAAGTAGGCTCATTAGAAGGATTATTAAATCGTCAATAAAATGAGTAATGAAAATAACATTAATATATACAATAAGGAAATGATTTTATGCATAAATTAATATAATACAGACGACCCTAATGACCCAAGGGATCATAAAAGTTATCTAAAGCATAGATAATTTCATTAGGCCCATCTTAAACTAGTTAGCCGGGACCAGGCGAGTCTTACAACTGAGTTTACTGCAGGTTTATTACACGACCCACCAGAAAGGAACCTGCAGGAAGAACTGGTGGTGATATTCATTAGCGTTTACACGATCACTCGATCATTCCTTAGCTATAGCTACGATGAATGATCGTTAATTAATGATATTAGTAGTTCATGAGTTTATAGATATTAAACAAATTCTTCAGATGTATTATATTTGTAGAACATAAATAAGTATATAATATAAATCAATAAAGAAATAATACACTTTAGTCAAAGATGTCAGTTAAGTGTCAGTATCAGCAAAAATATCTAAGACAACAACAATCATTCTTTAAATAAGACTTTTTGCAAAATACATATTTTGAGAGTCCGCCTTTTGCATATATTCTGTTAGGTTTGTAGGACATTTTCAAGTTGACTGTAATAGTAGGCACGAAGCACCGGTGCAAACGTCCAACCCTCAACCGTGTTTGGGATGTTTGCCAAAGGCTAGTCGAAGAGTGGCTTCGAATGTTCTCAATCAATGGCTACATGATTTACCATACCTACAATCATTAATGGTACGGTACCAGTTGGCTCCAAGAGAACATCACCGCTTAGAATGTTGGCGTACGCACTAGTCGTGAACATACGATCCATATTTAGAATTAGTATTACATTATTTATCACTGATGTTAATTCATTTATACAAAAGCTAAAAGATGTCTCCTATCCTACCCAAATAATATTACGTTGAATAGTATTACAGTACATCAACTCTAACAATAGATATTTAAAACATCCGTAACAATAATGTCAAGACGATAATTTTATCTCCATAATATCCATCCGTAACAGCGTAACTCAAATGCACAGGGTAGGGGTGGGTAGGGATGGGTAGCACCATCCACGTTGCACAGCTGCGCTCTGCGATTGCCAACACGCTTGCCAGTCTTGGCATACGTCTCTCGCTTCCCTTACTCGCATCAGTCAATTCATACACGCTCGTTTATTCCTGGTACTTCTGACCTGGGCTCTACTTTAATACCTCTTCTACCTGGTTAAGAATTATATTGTATTCAAAAGAATCCAGTCCAATTCTAATTAATGACTTCTATTATATGGTAGTATTTCATACAATATTTATAGTAAATCTACTGAACCCCATGCAACATATGCGAAGGCTAAATGGGTTTTTCTTCGAGGCCGGCAGTACCACGTGAAAGTGTGCTGGGAAGTTCCTTGGCGCTTACGATACTGCTTTTCTGTTAACCGTGTCCCGTGCAATTTGTGTAACACTGTTCCTGCGATAAAACCAACAAGGAGAGGTCCCACTGGTGCTGTTACGTGACATAATTTTTCAATAGGTTTTGTTTTTACAAAGAACTTTATTATTGAGTTAAATCTATCAACCATTTTTTGCCTTATTCGGCTTGTTACTACTCCGTTTAGAAACCTAAGCATCTCTCCAGCAAGAGCTTTTAGATAAAACTTCACACACTTCTAGCAATAATCAATTCAGTAGTCCAATCTAATTATCATTACAGCCATTGGAAGTCCACTGCTGGACATGGACCTCCCCAAAGAAGGGAGAATTTTCCCCTTAATGGACGCTGGATGGACCCTCGCACTGGACAAGCGTGTTGGTAATCGCAGAGCGCAGTTTTCGCGACGAGGATACTGCTACCCATCCCCGCCTTGTACATTTGTACTATACTGTTTTGGATAGATATATCGCCTTTTGTCGGTTCTGGTACCTTACACGCCTCTTACGATACCTGATACAGGAGAAGGTACTACTCTGCTGAAACCTGACGGCATTGCCGGAACCTCACGGCGTCAATATAGCATTAGCAGCCGCGAAATTATACTGTTGGGCATAAGTCTTCCCAAACAAAACGAATTCGCTCATAATTTGGAAAGACATGTCCATTTGGGCTCTGTTGCATTTGGGCTACGTTGTTTCGAGTGGATACACCGCTACCTATCGGAGCCGGTACCTAAGTCGTTTCTATGTCCTCTTACGCTCTGTTAAAGGGCAGGTAATCTGCCGCCACCTCACGGCGATGGAACCAAACTGGAGCGTGATCAAGCCGTTGCATTCGTACAATAACGCGTTATGGATTGTAATTATATAAACCGATTGTAATTTCTGTGTACCGCTATGTATACTACGTATGATTTAAATACAGGAAATTCAAGTCAATATAATAGATAATGTCGTGTCTAAAGGCTTTTAGTAATAAACGCGTAATGAAAGATCCGATGCAGGCGAGCGTGGTGAAATGGCGCCGCGACTAGACGGAGCCCCGTAATTAAAGTCACTGTGTGCAGGCCCACGGGCGGAAGAATGAGGCACCGTTGTTTATGATATTGAAATATGTGTCATTGCTATTTATAACTCTATGACAAAGGATACGGGAATCGGGATAAAAATATAACAGGGTGTGTGTTAAGATTTACAGATGTTCCGAGAATATTTTAACGATCACAATATGGAATCCAGAAATAAATAATTGTCCAATTACAAGTTTTCTGAAAATTTATAAGAGTATTTTTGACCGAGCCTATTTTTGAGATTTTTTTAACATAAATTGTCACTTATGATGATATTTCCTAAAAATACCTTTATTAAAGATTGTTTTCAAATTATTCGGTAAACAAGTGCTTTCTTTTTTCATTATTACATCAATGAAAAGTCCACTGCCGGACTTAGGCCTCCCCAAGAATGGGTGATTTGCCCATGATTGGATGATCATCCCCACCCCGTGCATTTAAGGTACACTGTCTCGCATGGATATGCCGTCATCTGTCGGTTCTGTTACCTTAGACGACTCTTACGACACCTGCTACTTTTCTACTCTGCCAGTACCTCACGGGAATTCCTATTAAAATTAGTAAAGATCAATCGGATTCGCTATTATGTATGGAAATTTTTCAACGCAAACTACAATCAGAAAAAGTTTGTTTCTAATTCCTAAAATAATATCACTTTGAAGGCATTAGGAGTACTCTCGGGTTAAGATCGGAAAACGGACTGAGGCCTCGCCGCCCTTCCTATTTATACATGGAATAGTTGTAAACATCTGATATATATATATATATATACGTAACATCGACATCAACAATATCTTTGATACGACAGGAAATAATAATGTGCTTTGTTTGTGAATCAATAGAAAATATATTGGATGGATCAGGGATGTCAGAATATATCTATAAATGGTAAATAACATTTTTTTATCATATGAAGTCAGCAAACTAGAATACGTTCCGCTTGATGGTAAATATGACCGCAGCCTATGATGCTCGTGTCTTCATAAGGATATTGGCAACCTTGTGAACTGAAGATACTATGCCACATTTACCTAGTAATTGCACTGCCTCACACACTGCTATTTGCGGTAGAATAAGTGAGAGTGAGGTATCGATGCTAGTTCAGCTTAAACAACGTAAAAAATATATATAAGGTATTGTTATAAAAAACCGTACAATCAGTTTTACAAAAAGACAAATACTTAGTCCAAATAGCTATAAGTAGACTGTAACAGGTCTACCTCATTAAAAAAGATACAAAACTAAAACTACACACAATTGCTCAATCAATTAGATGAATTAAGTAGATCAGCAACAATGAAGCTACGAAATAAGTGCGGTACGAATCAGCCGATCATGCAATTGATGATCATTCCTAGCATATTTTTAAGAATATTTTGCAATAAACAATTTATTGTTTAAAAACATTGTACGCACGTTAAATGTATGTAGAATTCAGCGAACACAAAATCAATATTGTAACCGTTATAATTTTCTGTCTTGGAATTTCTATAATTAGTTTAGAATTGGACGGGCCCAATGGTGGATTTGGTAGTGTCTCTATCTAACGTGCTAAAGGTCGTGTGTTCGACCCAGATCCTAGGAAAATAGTTACCTAGTGATATATGTGTTTATTGTGTCCAAACAATAATGTTCTGATACCCGTAACACAACCATTTAAGCTTCTTATCTCGGAGTCAGGTGAACGTATGCGATCTTGTGTGCCTGTATTTATTTATTATGGCTATAATGACAATTTTAAGATTTACGAGCACAAGTTCAATTCCAACTATATATAAAAATGTATGTTTGTTGCAGTGTTCCGTAAATGCCAGCTGGACGACTTCCAGTGCGGCGTGGAGGGCGCAGAGCCGGGGAAAGTGTCGTCACAGGGGCCTTGTATACCTAAGGAGAAGAAATGTGACGGGTAAGACACATTGTTGTTATTTAGCGATGAGGCCCACCTCATGTTAATTTGTCTAGAAAATAAAACATGTACTGGTTACGTATTTAATGCCCATAAGAAACTGAAAAGAAAGTTTTGTTTATTAGAAATGTTAGCATTAAACTTCCTATAGAACCTAGTAAAGCCTGTCTACACAGCTCAGTGTTCTGAATATAACCAATTAAAAATCACTTTGCTAACAATTTCTTCTAACACCGTGAAAAGCTGCCGTTTTTTAATTCTTTCGCAATTTCGCCTCCATTTTAAAAGTGGGTACCGCACAATGGTGGTTCGATTATGCAAACATTTCATAGTGGAGCTCGGCTCGTAAGCCTGAAAGCTTCCGTCCATGCTGGCTAATTAATCCTGAGCTTAGTTCTTTTTGTGGGAACATCTCCAGCAGATTGCAAAACAATTATGTGGCCATTGTGGTTAAATGACATAATATGTTCAAACGTGAATTGATAACCGTGATGTACCGTACCTCCCTCTGTATCGGGTGTCGTAAGAGGCGAATACGCACCAAAACCGACAGATGGCGATATATCTATTCAAAACAGTGTAGCTTATATGCGTAGGCTGGGGATGGGCAGCCGTATCGCCGTCGTGAAAGCTGCGCTCTGCAATTGCCAATTCCCCTTTCTTGGGGAAGCTTATGTCCTGCAGTGGACTGTAATGATGTTGATGAATTAATAATACTTCTAAAAAGCACGTATTCATCAAAGGAATATTAATATAACTAATGAAAGACATAGTATTTTTTTGATCTTTCTATAGAATGTGTTAAATTTTACAATTTCCCTTTACACTCCATATGTTAGTTCTCATATCTATTCCGACTTTCCCTAATTCTATCGCGCGACACTCACGACAACCTGGTATTTTAATTTTATATTTTGGAGTTTTAATGTCAATTAAAGAGTGTAATGATAAACTAATAGTACAATTATTGTATTTCTCCAGGTACCTAGACTGTCGAACAGGCAAAGACGAACAAGACTGCCCAGGACAGACACTGGCGTGCAGGCTGGATCAGTTCCGATGCGCGTCAGGTAACAAGTGCGTTGAAGCAAGCGCCAAGTGCGACCACAAGGACGACTGCGGGGACAACTCCGATGAAGCTCACTGTAGTAAGTTCTCTGAACTTATCCACTGAGTTTGTTATGTCCAGAATTTAATAAGTGTTTTCTTTAAGCAAGCTTTACATGAGGTAGACCTTATACAAAAGGTCATCTGCCTCCCTCTCCCCTATTTGCTCTGCCAAATAGCAGTGTTCGTATTGCTGTGTCCGGAACACAGCTGAAGGGTAAATTTAGTGGGTAATGTGGCATAATATCCTCAAGTCACAAGCTTGGCAACGCGTAAGTGATATCTTTATGATATTACGAGCGTCTATAGGCTGCAGTGACGCTTACTATCACATGAACTATATACTTATTTGTCGACCTGATCTTATAAAAATGCAAGACTGATTATACCCAGTGAGATAAGTGACCTACATTCAATTATCAATTTGAAACGTCAATAATAAAACCACAGCGACATGGTTACTACGTAAATATTATTCTTCCAGCATTCCCGTCATGTCACATCGGCCAATTCCGTTGCACAAACGCACTCTGCATCCCAGCGATGTACCACTGCGACGGCTACAAAGACTGCCCAGACGGCTCGGATGAGGCTAACTGCACCGCGATCGCGTGCCCGGACAACAAGTATCTCTGTCCCAAGGGTGGGCCCGGGGGAACCCACAAGTGTATCGCCCGCTCGCAACTCTGCGATGGCAAAACAGACTGCGAGGATAACGCTGACGAAGAAACGGCTTGTTGTAAGTTTTTCCAGATGTTGTGCTCAGCTTATGTGAAATGTAATGGGAATACATACGTTTGCCGTTTGGTGTGAAGGAGCATGGATGTGAAAATATGTTTGAGCTTTGTTTCACCCAGACTTCTCTCTAAGGAGAGCTTCGTTGCCCTTTCCTGAGTTTTAGTAGGAGTGGGTTAATCCTGTCACAGTGTTGTGGAATCCTATAACGAACGAAGAAAGAAGTTAAAATCTCATCGTAAGATAATCAAAGACAGTGAACCATTAATATAACTATCTGACTTGTGCTCTTTTACTTATTACTTGTAGTACAATTAGGATTACGTTAAATAGAGCTTCCTTAGCAAATCCTTCGAGCGGCTGTTGCCATAATTTGCAAATAGGTTCGAAATATTTGTACGTTCCCACGTCGATTGTTATCGAAGAGTGTGTGTAATCGGCAATGTCCGGCAGCGACCGCGTCGTGCCCGGCGCTGGACTGCGAGTACAAGTGCGTGGCGTCGCTGGCGGGCGGCGCCTGCGCCTGCCGGCCCGGCCTCGTGCTGAGCGCCGACAACCGCACCTGCGTCGACCGCGACGAGTGCAAGGAGTGGGGCTACTGCCACCAGCTGTGTGTCAACACTCCGGGATGTGAGTATTGCGTATTATGTACAGATCGAACCTTACTCAGAGTTAGTGAGACGAAAAAGTATATGATTCGTTTGAAGGTACGCCGTGACCGGAGCCTTTTCTCCTTTCGGTAATTTGTCATCCACAATGTTGAATTACCGGAAACGGTTATTTCTGCTTCTTTAGATATTATATGTTGTAGACATTTGTAAAATATCTACTTTCTGTATTTAAGGCTTGTTTATTACTATATGTTACTGCAGAAATTAAAAGAGATTTCTATGAAATATTTGAAAGTACGGCAATTCCACAGGCTTTAAATTCTATCGGTATAGTTCAGTGTTCCAGCTCGGTTCCCTAGGTTCCCACTCAGTAAAGCTAAAACGACTTATTATCTCAAATATTTCACCTCTGGCACTACCCAACCCCACATATGTGTATGTACGTTAATTCTGTGACGTGATCCCGGCAGCTTACAAGTGCGCGTGCGCACCCGGCTACCGGCTGGTGGACGGCACGCGCTGCGTGGTGGAGGGTGCCGGTGGGCCGGGGGGCGCGGCAGGCGCGGGGCCCGCGGGGGGCGCGTGGCTGGCGCTGGCGCACGCGTCGGGGTTGCTGCGCATGGAGATGCACGGCCGCGCACCTGCGCCTCTTGCCAATGCCACGCATGCCGCCGGCCTCGACTTTCATTACAAACGTAATCTGCTGTTCTGGTCCGATCTGAAGACTAGGAAGGTGAGTCGATGGAATTACTGCTAATTGCCAGAACTCAGCGAACGTGTATTTCCCAATTGCTGGATGATTGATGATGAATTACGATATAACAGATTGATAGATGGACACGAAAAAAATCCTGGTGGAGTTTATCTATTTGGAATTATACTTTTATTCACCCTAAGGGCTCGTGGACATGTTTCCTATTAAAGACCGTATTATTAAGATATTTAAAAACTGTAAATGACGATCCTAGTAGTAGTAGTTATTCATTCGACAACCTCGTCTCGGTACAGATCCACTCGCAGCAGCTGAGTGTGCCGGCGGGTGTGACCAGCCTGCCCGGTTACTCCGGGCTGGACATCGCCGTGCCCGGCTCGTGGGCGCCCGTGGCGCTGGCCGTGGACTGGGTGGGCGACAAGCTGTACGTGGCGGACGCGGTGGGCCAGAAGGTGGACGTGTTCGAGCTGGACGGGCGCTGGCACGCGATCGTGCTGGGCTCCAACTTGACAAACCCGGCTGACCTGGCCCTCGACCCCACCGTCGGCTTCATGTTCGTGGCGGACAGCAGTCAGGTACGTGGCCACTCGGATGCGCTCGTGATGCTGATGCATCGTCGAGAATTTTAGTATGCAGGTCTGATGGTGCAGATGATAGTGATCCTATCATGTGCGCCAAAGGTTTTGGGTTCGATCCCCACCCAGAACAAATATTTATATGATGATATTTATATTTGTTCCGTGTCTGGGTATACTCCGTATATGTACTAAAGTAGTATATTTATGATTACTCTGTTGCCTGATGTCCGTAACATAAGTGCTTTAACCGATTTATTACGGAATCAGGTCAATGTATGAAATGTTGTGAGAATTTATTTATTATTTATTTAAGTATATAGTAGATGCGTGAGAGTGACGAGGCATCATCTGTTTTCAGATTATCCGTGCCAACATGGACGGTACACACACGAAGTCTATCGTATCAGAGGCCGCTTACAAGGCTTCCGGTATCGCCGTCGACATCATCGCTAAACGTGTTTTCTGGTGCGATTCCCTCTTAGACTACATAGAAACCGTCGACTATGAGGGAAACCACAGATTCCTAGTCCTCAGAGGACAGCAAGTGCCCAGCCCGTCGAGACTGGCTTTATTCGAGGACAGAGTCTACTGGTCGGATAGCACGAAGCAGGGAATAAGCTCCGTGAACAAATACGAGGGGGCCAACAGCATACAGGCCATATACAAAATGAAGGATATAAGAGACCCCAAAGCTATAACTGTGATACACTCCCTGAAACAAACGTCTGTGAACAACCCTTGTGGGAACAACAACGGGGGTTGCTCCCAGATGTGTATAGTCACCGCTTTACCGAACGGTGGATTAGGATACCGTTGCGCCTGCAACATCGGCTACAGGCTTGAAACGGACCTGAGGAACTGTGATCTTGTTAAAGAGTTCCTCATGTACTCTCAGCAAAGGTTTATCAAAGGAAAAGTACTCAACCCTGTGATAGAGGGCTTCAGTGAAGCCATCCTCCCGATTGTATCAAGACGCGCACGATTTGTAGGTCTAGACTTTGATTCCAGAGACGAACACATCTACTACTCCGATGTACTGCAAGATGTTATTTATAGAGTACATAGGAACGGAACTACTAGGGAAATCGTTCTGGCGTCACAAAACGAAGGAGTCGAAGGTCTGGCCGTAGATTGGGCTTCTAAAAACCTTTACTACATAGACTCTAGGAAAGGTACTCTAAACGTATTGTCTACTAGAAATGTGGCGTACAAGCGGACTCTGCTGAAAGACCTGAAAAGACCGCGGGCTATCGTGGTGCATCCAAACAAAGGCTATATATTCTTTTCGGAGTGGGATCGGCCCGCGAACATAAGCCGCGCGAATACCGACGGGAGCGGTCTTCTAGTTTTCGAAAACGTCACCCTCGGGTGGCCGAACGGTCTCTCGATAGATTTCGACGCGGACAGGTTGTACTGGTGCGACGCACTGCTGGACCACGTTCAACACGCCAAATTAGACGGGACAGACGTTAAGACCGTCAATTCTAGGTTGATCAGACATCCATTCTCGATCGTCATCCACAAAGAATTCATGTACATCACTGATTGGAGATTAGACGCGATAGTTCGTCTTCACAAACTGACAGGAGAGCAGGAGGATATAATGGTGAGAGAACCGCAAACGAACAGATTGTACGGCGTCAAGGTATACAGCGAGGAGATCCAGAAAATTGATCCAATGCAACCTTGCTCAAGGAATAACGGAAACTGCCAGAAACTCTGCTTCGCTATTCCTAGAAACACCACTGGCCTTCTGACGGTAAGATGTGGTTGTCCGTACGGGGAGAAGCTCGCGGACGACGGCACCAGCTGTATACCGGACCCTAACTCAGAGCCGCCCGTGCAGGCCTGCCCCAACTCGTGGGACTTCACCTGCAACAACCAGCGCTGTATCCCCAAGAGCTGGGTTTGCGACGGTGATGACGACTGCTTGGATAACAGTGACGAAGAGTTTGCTAACTGCACAAGTAAGTTTATTTTTAGATATAACGTTATCATTGACGTTAAAATTTTATAAAGTGAATCCTATAGTTTCAATAAGGGTTTTGAAATAATAGAATAGAAAATATAAAAGAAACAATACCGAGTTATTATTTTTTAAGAAACTCTTAAAAATAGGTGATCTATTTACTTCAAGCTGACACATATACTAATTACTAAAATTATTTTTTTTTATTAAATAACCACCCTCAATAGGTGGGAAAATATGGGTTACAACTTGTACCTTACAAGTCATTCCTTCAGATGTAGTTCTCGATTATGATATATGTGGCATAAAAAATCTTCTTTTCCTTCATGACATACAAAGACATGGTTATATAGTCGAGTCGATTCGATCGTTGTTCTCTCGTTACAGAATCAACGTGCGGTCCCTCCGACTTCATGTGCAAATCGGGCCGCTGCATCCCCGCCACATTCAAATGCGACGCGGAGAACGACTGCGGCGACTACTCTGACGAGACCGGCTGCGTCAATGTGACGTGCAGCTCGTCACAGTTCCAGTGCGACAACGGCCGCTGCGTGCCCAACACCTGGAAGTGCGACTCCGAGAACGATTGCGGCGACGGCTCCGACGAGGGTTCGCACTGTGCGGAGAAGACCTGCGCCTACTTCCAGGTCGGTTCTGGATAAGTTTTTATATATTTGAACACACTAAGTTTTTTTATTTTATTTAGCGTCCAATACGGCCAACATTGATTGTTTTATGGTATTATTTATCCGTTTAATCTAGGTTTTTATTATATCTTTGAAGAGAGAGAAGAGATCTTTAAAAAATATAATAAAACGGAGAGATTTCAGTGCAATGGAATTGGGTCAAATTCATTTGTTGTAAGACACATATTCGATAATTGCTGATTGATCGATTTCAGTTCACCTGCCCGCGCACCGGACACTGCATCCCGTCGTCGTGGGTGTGCGACGGCGACGACGACTGCTTCGACAAGCAGGACGAGGCCGACTGCCCGCCCGTGTCCTGCCTCGCCAGCCAGTTTAAGTGCGCCGACCTCAAGCAGTGCGTGCAGGTGCGCCCGCGCCGACCCGACGCGGGGACGGCGACCTGCCACAGACGTCGGTCGCGGCGGACGGACTGACCTGACCGCTCGCTCGGTTGCAGGAGGCGTACAAGTGCGACGGCATCCCGGACTGCAACGACGGCTCCGACGAGGCGGGCTGCCCGTCGCTGGCTCCGCGGCAGTGCCAGCCCGACCGCCAGTTCCAGTGCCGCTCCTCCGGCATCTGCATCCCCGTGGCCTGGCGCTGCGACGGTGAGGTGGCGGCCGCGGACACCGGGGACCGCTATAAGATCTTTCTACTCATTATTGAGTTTTTGTGAAAATCTCATTTATGTATATGTGAAGGCGGAGGTTACCTCAATTATTTTCCAATACGCTGTTTTAACGATCTTTGTTTCTTTTCGTACGAACTTATTGCTGGACTACTCAGACATCAATTCCAGGGCCACCGTAAAGAGGGCGAGGTCTTTCATAGATGATCCCAAAGGTCCGATGTTCGTAATTATCCTGCGTGCCCCGCGGCCGCGCCCGCTAGGTCGCGGGGCCTGCGTGCGGGCGGGGGTGAGCGCGGGCGGGGGCGAGTGTGGGCGGGGGCGAGCGCAGGCGGGGACGATCGCGGGCGGTGGTGAGCGCGGGCGGGGGCGAACGCGGGCGGGGGCGCCATCTGGGGCTGTCGATTATCGCTCGTGGGGGCAGGGTCTGCACGCGTTCGCCGGCCAACTGCTCTGTGGAAAGAATTCTTATGGAGTGTTAGTGATCGAGTTGTGCCAGTGAGACGGCGGGGAGGGCATTGATTTTCGCAATAATTTTATCGGGCGGACGCGAGCTCTGTGAAATGTGGCATCAATTTAATATATTGCGAAGCCGCACCTTTACAGTTAGCTATACTGGTTACTTTTAAACGGAATACAGTCGAATATACTGTCATCTGTTTTTTCGGTGTAGTTTTAAACGCAAATAATCAATCATCAATTGAGTTAATTGCATAACAAAAGTGCGTATACTTTTTATTGAAAAAAAAAAGTATCGGTTTTACACTGGGACAATCTCGATATATCAATAGTAGTGCAAGTTCTTTTTAATTTCTGGACGCCATCAATTACTAAATCAAAGTACAGATAGTCCAACTAGTGCGAGCACAGGACAATCTCGCGGTGTCCACTATAACACGCGCAACATCGCTACGACTGCCCACAGGCACGCCGGACTGCGAGGACCTGTCGGACGAGCCGGCCGAGTGCGGCGTCACGCACTGCGCCTCCAACTACTTCCGCTGCGACTCCGGCCTCTGCGTGTTCAAGGCCTACGTGTGCGACGGCAAAGACGACTGCGGCGACAACTCCGACGAGGGCCTGCAGCACGCGTGCCGGCCGCCACCCTTCAGGTTCGTGCCGGGATCGCGCGGAATTTTATCGTTCGTCTATATTATTTAAGAAATCCGTAGTCTTTTCTTTAGTCTCGCTTGTCTGTGCTAAAGTTTTCGTCCATTTTGCTCCTATAGGTGACTTTGTTTCCCGAAAATATGTATGACGACCGAGGCCTTTTTATTTTCAGATGTCCGGCCGGGCAGTGGCAATGTCCCGGAGTGACCGACCGCTGCGTCAACCTGACTCAAGTGTGCGACAACAAGTTCGACTGCCCCAACGGCGCCGACGAAGGTGAGCCACCACAAGTCCACACCCGGTCCACCCCTTATTGATTTCCCTGTCGACCGCCCCGCTGACCGCCCCTTCCGTCGCAGGCGAGAGCTGCGAGTTCGCGGAGTGCGCGCACCAGGGCGGCCTGTGCTCCAACGGCTGCGCGCAGACGCCGGCCGGCCCGCTGTGCCTGTGCCCGGCCGGCGAAGAGCTGCAGGCGGACGGCACCACGTGCCGCGACGTGGACGAGTGCCAGCCGCCCGGCCTGTGCTCGCAGGTCTGCACCAACACCAAGCGGTCGTACGCGTGCGGCTGCGTGCCGGGCTACCGCCTGGCGCACGACAACCACACCTGCAAGGCCGACAACCATTCCAGCGCCTTCCTGATCATCTCCAACCGACACTCCATCCTTGTGGCCGACCTGAACGAGCAAGGCCTCGAGCGGGTGCCCATTAACGTGGAGAACGTGGTCGCGACCGCGTCCGACATGCGCACGGGCACCATCTTCTGGTCGGACATGAAGCTGAAGAAGATCTCACGATTGGACCGCGGCAGCGAACCGCAGGCCATCATCACGACGGGCCTTGACCTGGTCGAGGGCCTCGCCTACGATTGGGTTGGCGGGAACGTGTACTGGCTGGACAGCAAGCTGAACACGATCGAGGTCGCCAAGGAGGACGGCAGCGCGCGGACCGTCCTGCTGAGCGGGAACATAACTCAGCCGAGGGGCATGTGCCTGGACCCGGCGCCGAACGCGCGCTGGCTTTTTTGGACTGACTGGGGCGAGAACCCGCGCATCGAGCGGGTCGGCATGGACGGCACGCAGCGGTCAGCAATCATCAACACCAAGATCTACTGGCCCAACGGCCTGACGCTCGACACGGCGACGCAGCGGGTCTACTTCGCCGACTCCAAGCTGGACTTCATCGACTTCTGCTACTATAACGGTACCGGCCGCCAACAGGTGCTGGCGGGCAGCCACTACCTGCTGCACCCGCACTCGCTGACGCTGTTCGAGGACACGCTGTACTGGACCGACCGGCAGCTGAACCGTGTACTTTCGGCGCACAAGTTTAAGGGCTCCAACCAGACCGTGGTGTCGCACCTGATCTCGCAGCCTCTGTCCATCCACGTCCATCACCCGTCGCTGCAGCCGGCGTACCCGTCGCCGTGCAAGAATGACCCGTGCCAGCATCTCTGCCTACTCAGTCCCAACGCCAGCGTGGAGTATACCTGCATGTGCAAGCCGGGCTTCAAACTGCTGCCGGAAGGAAAATGTGTCGAAGGTGAGATTCCTAGCCGCATAATGTTGGCCTCAATATATACCTCGGGCACGCGAGACTCAATAACCATAGAAAATTGCGGTGATCAAAGAAGAAGCTGGTATAAACGTAATTTTTTTTTCAGAGGAATCTTCATACCTAATGGTCCTGAAGGGATCGCAGATCATCGATCTCTCTCCGGACGGCTCCGGCAGAGCGGGACAGCTTGCTTCCGTCGTAGGAATTCAAGGTAGTTTTAAATACTTTTTGTTGCTGCCTTTCAAATTTATTCTCATATATAGAATACTTGTAACCCGTTTGTTTTTCTAGGCGGAATCCAAATCGACTACGACCGTCAAGGTCACACGCTATTCTGGTTGCAATCCATCTCGGGCGACAGCGAAGACGACGAGAACTGCACTATCTACAGTATGCCTTACGGCGGAGGGAATAAGGTCGAATTCTTCGGACAAGACACCGGTATCGTCGGCGCGCCCTCCGCCATCGCCTTCGACTGGCTCGGCCGGAACCTGTACATGGTCAATAGGGTCGCCAGCAATATTGAACTAGTCAGGGTCGACGGAAAGGTCAAGTACAGGACTATTGTGATGGCTAACGATGGGAAGAAAACGTCTGTAGCTAAACCGAGAGGAATCTGCTTGGATCCTACCGAAGGGTGAGCTGACACTGTTTTTTTTTAAATAAAAAGTATATTAAATATAAATACAGGAAAAAGTTGTTTAACAATTTGCAAAAAAATTATAAGTTGAGCAACGAACTTAAAACGAAAACTCATTTTCAGAAAAATTTACTGGTCCGACGAAGGAGGTTACGGCGTTCCTGCAAAGATCGGCAAAGCGAACATGGACGGATCCAACCCAATCATTCTCGTGGACACGATCGAAAGACCAGAGGCCATCACCATCGACGTGGACAAAAAGGTCGTCTACTTCAGCACGCAGTACCCCGCTAGCGTCATTAGCGTCAACACCAACGGCAACGACCGAAAAACCATCCTCACGGAGGATAACGCCATTTCTTACCCGAAAGTCATAGCCGTGTTGGACTCTCGCCTCTTCGTGCTTGACCCGCGGCACGAGAAGATCATCAAAGCCGATCTTCCCAACGGAGACAACATCAAGTCCATCATGGATAACGAGAGCGATCTGAAGTCACTGACCATCTTCCAGAAGAGGAGAATGATCCACCACCCCTGCCTCTCGAACAACGGAGGCTGCGAGCAGATTTGCATCCCGAGCGACGCGGGGTCCCGCATCTGCGGCTGCTCCATCGGTTACCGCAAAGAGAACGAGATCAACTGCGTCCCGTTCAAAACGTTCGCAGTCGTCTCGCAACTGGACCTGATCCGAGGATACAGTCTCGACTCCAGCTTCGAAGCGATGGTGCCCGTCACCGGCCAGGGCCACTACATCCTGCACGTGGACGTCCACTTTGCCGAGAACTACATCTACTGGGTGGAGTTCAACCGCGGACAATGGAACGGAATCTTCCGCATCAGACCGAACGGCACCCAGCTCCAGCACGTCGTTAAGGACGGTATCGGCAGCAACGGCATCAGGGGCCTGGCCGTCGACTGGGTCGCCGGCAACCTCTACTTCACTAACGTGTTCCCTCACGAGAACTACGTCGAGATATGCTGGCTCGACGGCTCCAACCGTAAAGTCATATACAAAACCACCATGGACGCGCCTAGAGAGATCGCCGTCAATCCACTGAAGAGACTCCTGTACTGGATCGACTACGGCCAGTACCCGCGCATTGGCAAAGCCTACTTGGACGGAAGTAACTGGCAGACGGTCGTTAGCTCCGGCATCTCCAACCCCCGCGATCTCACTATCGACATGCTGACCCACGACGTCTACTGGGTGGACTCGAAGCTAGACCAGATCCAGAGAATATCTTACAACGGTGGCAACAGACAACTCATCCGGTCCAACCTGCCCAATCCGATGGGTTTGGCCATTCACACGAGCAGCATCTACTGGGTTGATAGAAATCTCCAGACTATTTACAAGGCGTCGAAGTTGCCTGGAAACATGTCTATGCCGGAGAAAGTTAGATCCAATTTACCGAAACTGAGGGACATCGTGATATTTGACGCCAACAACCAGCCGGTCGACGACAACAACCCTTGCAGGAAGTTTGGTAACGGCGGCTGCGACCAACTCTGCTTCAGTTACCCCGAAGAAGCGGACAGGGAGGAAAAGTACAAGTGCGACTGCGCTACCGGCACTCTATCCCGTAACCAGAAGAAATGCGACGTCGTTGACGAGTACCTGGTCTTCACCACTAGGACAGAAATCAGGGCAATAAATTTACAGCGCACGTCTTACGAAGTGCCATTCAAACCCGTAGGCAATTTGACTAACGTTGTCGGAGTCGATTTCGATTACACAGATAATAAACTTTTCTTCACCCAGATCAGACCTTGGGCGAGAATAGCCTGGATGTCGGCCAACAGTCCAGACTCGGCAGGCATACAGAATATTATTAACAAAGGCATCAATCCCGAGGGCATCTCCTACGACTGGACTCAGAAGAAGATCTACTGGACCGACAGCTCCAACAATTCCATATACGCCATGAACCTTGACGGGAGCGAGCTGGTCATGATCGCGAGAGTAGAACGCCCCCGGGCCATCGTCGTCGACCCCTGCAACGGAACCCTATACTACACTGACTGGGGACGATTCGGGACGTCGGGCAAAATCTACAGAACCACCATGGCTGGATCGCTGAAAAAAGCCATCATCGACAAAGACTTGTCCCAACCCAGCGGCCTCACGATCGATTTCGACGAGAACATGCTGTACTGGACGGACGCGGTCCGGGAAAAGATCGAGCGGTCCAAACTCGACGGCTCCGAGAGAGAAGTCTTGATATCGGCCACCATTTATCCTTTCGCTATAACCGTGTACAGAAACTATATTTACTGGACCGATTTGCAATTGAGAGGAGTGTATCGAGCCGAAAAGCACACGGGAGCGAATATGGAGGAGATGGTGAAGCGGTTGGACGACTCTCCCCGCGACATCCAGATCTACAGCCCCACGAGGCAGCGGTGCCAGGTGAACCCCTGCAAGATAGCCAACGGCGGCTGCGCCCACAGCTGCCACCCAGCGCCCAACAACACGACCGAGTGCCGGTGCGACGACAACACCAAGCTGGTCAACGAAGGGCGAATGTGTGTCGCCCGGAACATCACGTGCGACTCCACCAAGTTCTTCTGCGGCAACGGAAAATGCATAAGCCGCATGTGGTCCTGCGACGGCGATGACGACTGCGGCGACAACTCCGACGAGGACCACAACTACTGCTCGTACCACTCCTGCTCGCCCAATGAGTTCCGCTGCAACAACGGCAGATGCATATTTAAGTCCTGGAAATGCGACCACGAAAACGACTGCAAGGACGGCTCGGACGAGGAGGGTTGCGTGTATCCGCCCTGCGCCGAGGGAGAGTTCACTTGCCTGAACTCCCGCTGCATCTCCATGACCCAAGTGTGCAACGGCATGAACGACTGCAAGGACAACATCACCTCCGACGAGACCCACGAGCGGTGTCCGCGAAACACCACCTGCCCCGCGAACCACCTCAAGTGCGAGAAGACCAACATCTGCGTCGAGCCCTACTGGCTCTGCGACGGCGACAACGACTGCGGCGACAACTCCGACGAGGACCCGCTGCACTGCGCCCAGCGGACTTGCCCACAGAACAGCTTCCGCTGCCCCAACCACCGCTGCATCCCGGCCACGTGGTACTGCGACGGCGACGACGACTGCGGGGACGGCGCCGACGAGCCGCCCGAGTACTGCCGCTCCGAGGGCCGCACCTGCTTCGGCGACCTGTTCACCTGTGACAACGGCAACTGCATCCCACGCATCTACATCTGCGACGGCGACAACGACTGCCTCGACAACTCGGACGAGGACGACCGCCACGAGTGCAACGAGCGCAAGTGCGACGCGGAGACCGAGTACACGTGCCGCGAGAACAAGGCGTGGGGCCGCGCGCAGTGTATCCCGCGCAAGTGGCTGTGCGACGGCGACCCCGACTGCGTGGACGGCGCCGACGAGGCCGCCGCGCTGCGCTGCGCCGCGCCGCCCGCCTGCGCGCGCGACCAGTTCGCGTGCGGCAACGGCCGCTGCATCAACGCCGGCTGGCTGTGCGACCACGACAACGACTGCGGCGACGGCTCCGACGAGGGCAAGCGGTGCAACGCGCTGTACAAGACCTGCACCGAGCAGGAGTTCCGGTGCCAGAACTTTAAGTGCGTGCGTATGCAGTTCCGCTGTGACGGCGAGGACGACTGCGGCGACCGCTCCGACGAGGTCGGCTGCGACAAGCGCAACGACACCTGCCCGGCCGGCCAGTTCCGCTGCCACGACGGCGCCTGCATCGACGAGCGGCTGGTGTGCAACAAGGTGGCGGACTGCGCGGACGAGTCGGACGAGCCGGCGCACTGCAACGTGGACGAGTGCGCCAAGCTGGAGATCAACCAGTGCGGCCACAAGTGCGTGGACACGCTCACCGGCTACTTCTGCGACTGCAACCAGGGCTACAAGCTCATGCCGGACGGCAAGGCCTGCGCCGACGTGGACGAGTGCGTGGAGACGCCGGGCGTCTGCTCGCAGTACTGCTCCAACACGCCCGGCTCCTACTACTGCAAGTGCGACGACCGGTTCTACGAGCGCGAGGCCGACGAGCGGACCTGCAAGAGGAAGGACAACACCACCGCCTGGGTCATTTTCACCAACAAGTACTACGTCCGCAACATGTCCACCGACGCCTCGCTGTACAACCTGATGCACCAGGATCTCATGAACGTGGTGGCCATTGATTTCGACATCAAGGAGAACAAGATGTACTTCGCCGACGTGTCGGCCAAGACCATCTACAGGTCGGACTACACGGACCCGAGTCCCGCGCGGGAGGTGGTGATCCGGCACGACTCGCACGGCCTCGAAGGCATCGCGGTCGACTGGATCGGTCGCAAGCTGTACTGGCTCGATCGCCACTCTAAGAACTTGGACGTCTCGGAACTGGACGGAACCAGGAGGAAGACGCTGAGGACGGGCATCGCCGACCCGCGGGCCATAGTCGTGCACCCCGGCACCGGCTACCTGTACTACACGTCGTGGCACCTGCAGGCCTACATTGGGAAAATGGGAATGGATGGCTCCAACTTCACAGTTATCCTGAACTGGGAGCAGGACATCGCCTGGCCCAACGCGCTTACCATAGACTACTTTACAGATAGAATCTATTGGGCCGACGCTCATCTGGACTACATCGGGTCGGCTGACCTGGAGGGCCGCCACCGGCACGTGGTCCTGTCAGGCTCCAAAGTGCCGCACGTATTCGCGCTTAGCCTCTTCGACGACGAGATCTACTGGACCGACTGGAACCTCAAAGCGATCAGCAAGGCTAACAAACACTCCGGCGAGAACTTGAAGATCCTCAGGAACACAACCCACCGGCCCTACGACATCCACGTCGTCCATCCTCTACGCCAGTTGCCCTACCAGAACCCGTGCGGGGACAACAACGGCGGCTGCTCGCACCTGTGCCTGCTGGCGCCGCCACACGAGTCCAGCTACCTCAACATCGAGGGCTACGGCGAGGAGGGCGCCACCACCTACAAGTGCGCCTGCCCTAACCAGTTCTACCTGGCGCGGGACGCTAAGACCTGCATCGCCAACTGCACGGACGGCCAGCACCGGTGCAACGGGCGTGACGAGAAGTGCGTGCCCTGGTTCTGGAAGTGCGACGGCGAGAAGGACTGCCAGGACGGGTCGGACGAGCCTGACACGTGTCCGGTGCGGCACTGCCGCGCCGGCTCCTTCCAGTGCAAGAACACCAACTGCACACCCGCCGCCACCATCTGCGACGGCACCGACGACTGCGGTGACGGCAGCGACGAGGCCCAGTGCGCGCACGAGTGTCCGCAGCTGGAGTTCAAGTGCCGCGCCAGCGGCCGCTGCATCCTCGACAGCTGGAAGTGCGACGGCGACCCCGACTGCAAGGACGCCAGTGACGAGGATCCCGAGATGTGCCACAACCGACCCTGTAACCCCGACACCGAGTTCTCCTGCAAGAACGGCCGCTGCATCCCCAAGCTGTGGATGTGCGACTTCGACAACGACTGCGGCGACGACTCCGACGAGCCGGCGTATCTGTGCCGACAGAAGAACTGCACCACCGGCTGGCGCCGCTGCCCCGGCCAGTCCAACTACCGCTGCATCCCGAAGTGGCTGTTCTGCGACGGCAAGGACGACTGCCGCGACGGCTCCGACGAGCTGCCTGAGAACTGCCCGACCTGTAACGCCGAGACCGACTTCACCTGCGAGAACATGCGCTGCGTCCCGAACCAGTGGCTGTGCGACTTCACGGACGACTGCGGCGACGGCAGTGACGAGGCAGAGACGGTGTGCCGCCACAAGTACAGGGACTGCTCCGAGTCGGAGTTCAAGTGCGGCAACGGCAAGTGCGTGTCGTCGCGCTGGCGCTGCGATCACGAGGACGACTGCGGCGACAACTCGGACGAGATGGACTGCGACGGCTTCAAGTGCAAGAACAACACGTTCCAGTGCAAGTCGGGCCACTGCATCGCCTCCTACTTCCGCTGCGACGGCGACCGCGACTGCCGCGACCTGTCCGACGAGATCGGCTGTCCGCCGAGATTCCCCGGCGGCCGGTACTGCTCCGAGAACCGGTGAGTCCGCCTAGCGTCATGTCCGCTCTAGTACTTAAGGCGTTCCTTCACTAGTGTATCGTTCATTTCCTATTCTTTAATTTGTTGCAAATTATGACAAAAATATTATAGTTTAAATTTTCGTTTAAAACGCGAGTCTATTAACGCTTAAACAAAAAATACAAATGCGACACATCGATGCTTCTCAGGTTATAATTGTGGACCCTTAACAAAACTTCAGAAGGTTATAAATAATAAATACATTCTCTCTCTAATTCTGTATATTTGCGACTGATCTCGAAACCCCTTTCTTACATAGTCACGGCGCGTCACCGGAGACGTTGACACGACTAAATAAATTAGTCTCGACAACGCTATAATCGTGACATCCATTCCAATCGCGAGAGACACGCGTGATAGCACAGACTCGTCCGCAGGTTCCAGTGTGCTAACAACCTGTGCGTGGACCAGCTGGACCTGTGCGACGGCGCCGACGACTGCGGCGACGGCTCGGACGAGGCGCCCGCCATCTGCACCAACTTCAACTGCGACACGCTGCGCCGGTTCCACTGCGACAACCACCGCTGCGTGCCCAGGTTCGTACCGGCCCCGGCCCGGCCCCGACCGAGCCGGCTTCGAGGTTTTCTAGTCGAGAACTATTCCTCAAAATATAGTTCGATCGAAAATATTGACATTGACGAATGTAAATAAAGTAAATTTGGTGAATGAATTATATTAATATTTGGCGTATTAAAAATTCATTCGTATTTCTCATTAAATCTTATTAATATTGATGTACATAATAAAATAGCTCTTTGAAAGGAAAAGTTTTTTTGGGCACGTAGAAGCGTACTTTACGCTGCGTCACCGGGCGACGCTCGAGCGACACGGTCGGGGACCACGTCCAAGGGATCTGGGAAGGCGACTCGGTCGGGGGACTCCGCTGTCTTTGAAAGTGTTAACGGTCGCTGACGGGCCGCGTGCGCGCAGGTACCAGGTGTGCGACGGCGTGGACAACTGCGGCGACGGCTCGGACGAGAACAACATGACGCTGTGCGCGGCGCGCGCGCGGCCGTGCGCGGCGGCCGACTTCCAGTGCAGCAACCTGCGCTGCGCGCCGCGCGCCGCGCTGTGCGACCGCCGCGACGACTGCGGCGACGGCTCCGACGAGCTGGGCTGCCACCAGGCGCACTCCTGCGCGCACTTGGACAAAGGTACCGCGCCCCCGCCGGCCGGCGCAGCCCCGCCCGCCTCCACGACCGCCCTCAACCGTGTTTCTCCCGCAGGCGGCTGCGAACACTTCTGCACCAACCTGACGCTGGGCGGCCCGGGCGGGTACATCTGCTCGTGCTTCCAAGGCTGGATCGCGTCCAGCGCGGACCCGAAGCGGTGCCAGGACGTGGACGAGTGCGCGCAGGGCCTGCACCACTGCTCGCAGCTGTGCACCAACCTCAACGGCTCCTACAGCTGCAGCTGCCGCGAAGGGTTCAGGTCGGTGCCCGTCCTTCGTGCGGCCGGCCGCGACTCGGTGTCGCTATCGGGAACATCTCACTCCCGATAATAAAACTGACGACGACGGATGCGACGGATACTCATTCTGTTTTCCGAAAAACCCGTTTCTCTTACTCCGTCGTTTCTAGATAGTGTTATCAGAGCTTCGAAAGACTTTTCCCGAACGATTGAATAACTTATCCGCTAATCGTACTACTTTAAAAAAAGTTGAAAAGTAAAATCGAACATCCGAATGGAACGATGTTCCTTTCGATTAGTTATTCATTAATGTTATTATTTTTTTGATATTAATTTTGTACAAAAAACCTGTATAACTTAAAATTGCCTTGCTTTATATGAGAGAGAGACAGACAGAGAGACCGCACAACTACAGCACAAACTGTCGTCACAACTTTGGGCCTTTATTTGTTCCGTCTCCGTTTTAATATTAAGTTATGAATATGTCCCGCAGACTGGCCGATAGCCTCTCCGGCGTGTGCAAGGCGACCGAAAAGGAAGTAGTGTTGATGTTTGCCAACGGGCCGGAGATCCGCGCCTTCGTGCAGGACAAGAACGAGGAGTTCGACGTCATCACCTCGGAGAAACGCATCGAGGCCGTCGACTACGACCCCACGCGGGAGATGGTCTTCTGGGCCGACAGCTACGACAAGACCATAAAGAGGTCTTACATGATCGACGCGCTCGACGGCCGCGTCAAGAGCGGCTTCGCACAGGACCTAAACATGAAGGGCAACTCGAAGCCGACGGCCCTCGCGGTCGACTACATGGGTGACAACCTGTACTGGACCGAGACCGACCGGACCGGGTCGAAGCCTCGGGGCCGCGTCATGGTCGCCCGTACCGACGGCCGCTACCGGCGCGCGCTCGTGTCCGCCGGCATTGAGAGTCCCACGTCGATCGCGCTGGACCCCCAGATGGGCAGGATGTTCTGGGCAGACGCCGGCTCCGCGCCGAAAATTGAGATCGCTTGGATGGACGGCTCCAAGCGCCGGCCGCTGGTCACCGAGAACGTCCGGCACCCGACCGGCCTGGCCGTGGACGTGGGCATGGACCGCACGCTGTACTGGGCGGACACCAAGCTGAACACCATCGAGATGATGCGCGCGGACGGCAGCCGGCGGCGGCTCGTGGTGGGCGGTGAGAGCCTGCGCCACCCGCTGTCGCTGGACGTGTTCGAGTCCTCCGTATACTGGGTCACGCGCGACTCCGGCGAGCTGCTGCGCCAGGACAAGTTCGGCCGCGGCGTGCCCTTCGTCATCTCCAAGGATCTAGTCAACCCGTCCGCCGTCAAAGGTCAGTTTCCAACCTAGTGTCTGTCCGTCCACGTAGTTACGTTTTTATATCGTGTCCAAAATCTATCTTTTGACGATTTTTCGAAGTTTATTTTACATCTCGTTTAATACACGCAGTGTACCACCCGCGGCGCTACAACGTGTCTGCGCTGTCGGACAGTCCGTGCGCGGCCGGCGCCTGCTCGCACCTGTGCCTGGCCGTGCCGGGCGGCCGCCGCTGCGCCTGTCCGGACTCTACGCCGCTGCCCAAGAGATTGCCCGCCCCGCGCGCCTGTGACGCCGGTCAGTATACCTACCCACGTGTCCGCTTCACACCACACACTAAACTCCACACTGAACACCGCTAGCGCCTGCGCTTGGCCGTGCTGGGCGGCCGCCACCGCACCTGCCCAGACTCGATAGTTACGCACGTACCCGATCCACACTATACTGTACTTATGTTCCTGGGGCTGCCAACTTTTTTTGACAAAAATAATAATAACTGTTTTGAGAAAGAAAAATAAAGTATTAGGAAAAAAAGTATTTTGCGTGCTTTTATGCTAATTCAATTATTTGTTATCTTTAAATGTTGCAAAGCTTGTTCGACAATCATTATATAAGTTTAAATAAATAAACAAACTATTTTGTAATATTTACAAGACATACCGACAACTATCATTTCGTTCAGTAATTTATCCGATTTTGTTTTACGGATCACAGTAAAGGTTGAAAATAAAGTATGCATGTAAAAGTATAATTAGCAAAAATAAAGCATGGTTGGCAACCCTACCTCACACCCGTACTGGCGTGCTGACGGCCCGACGTTGTCCCGCCGCAGCGGTGGAGCCGGAGCGCGCGCTGCCCCGCGCGTGCCCGTGCGAGAACGGCGGCTCGTGCGTGGAGGCGGCGGCCGGCGTGCAGTGCCGGTGCCCGGCGCCGCTGGCCGGCCCCACGTGCGCGGCGCCGGCGCCGC
>JACJUM010002971.1:17528836-17540597 GCA_020976665.1 Heortia vitessoides
TCGGGCGCGGGCGCGGGCGCGGGCGCGGGCCGCGCGCTGGACCCGGCGGCGGACACGGGCGCGGACACGGCGGCGCTGGTGCGGGAGGACCGCGACTGCTAGCGCGCCCGCGCCGCCCCGCGCGGACCGCCCTCGCCGCACGTTCCTACGGTCGGCCCGCTAATCGAAACACTTCGTATCGTATCGTGTGTAGAAAAAGGCATACAATTATTCAACTGCTGCTCCTGATACTGAATATATAATATATGAAATACAGATTCTTAAACGTCGGAGTCTCGAGAACGCTGCACTCCTCCCCCCCCCCCCACCCATCCACGCCCGTTCTTCGTATCTTCGACGTTTAAAATTATCATGTACCAATATTTTTTTATTCAGAGGTGTCGAGTTTCGAGACTCGGGTAAAAAATGGTAGAAAGTGTCGCGCGTCCAGGGCCGGTGACTCTCCGCATTCCGAAGTTTGGAAATGCTGACTTCGTAATCGCCCCGTTCGGAGAGTCGTCGACCCTAAAATAGTATACTAAGTGTTATGCTCGTTCCGACGACCCTGTTCGACGCACGGTCCGGCGCGGGCGGCCCGTCGCCGCCTTATTCTTCCTTTGCATGTCGTGGACTTCGTGTTTCCTTTAGTTTCATCGTTTTTTCTATTCTGCAACAACCGTCCCGTTATGACGCGCCTGGTCTTGTTTTACCTGAATGATAATAATTTCTTAACCTGTCATGATAACCCACGCGCGTGTGGTTCCCTCTATTGCCTGTTATTTCGAGCCGGTCTTTTTAAGTTCTGTACTCGGTTCCGCTGTAGAGATAGTACGTGTCCGCGCGGCCAATGCGATCGATGAAGAAGTCATTATGGACGATCGAACTCGGGAGGAACGAAGAGAACCATATCATTCGCGTGATATTCTCCGTTTACGGAACGTTATGTATATAGAGAGATTTATAAATTGTAACGTAGAGTAAAATTAACATTCCGACTTCGCCTGAGAACGTAGGGACTGATGATTTTTATATATGTATAGACGTGTTATTTACCTTTATTATACAAGTTTTATCATTTCGCAACGCCCGAGTACACTTCGCGCTTCAGCCTGTGCGGTCATCCGGGCCCAAACGGAAACCACATTCCTAATGATCTGTATAAAGGAGTTGATCTAGTATTAAATGACTTAGTACATAATTAAGTAAAAGGAATTGTCGTTTGGGGCGGCCGCGCGCGCCTGTCGCGGAATAGGGTTTTAAATTCGTTTGACAATAAGCAATATACTATATAGAAAAATTATTTATTTATTTCGGTTTAAGACTATGTAAAATATAGCCGTGTTGTGTTTTATAATTGTCTATTGAATAAAAATTATAATTAATTTGTGGAACTCACTGACGATTTGCCATAAATGTGTGAGATAATGTTTCTGTTGTTATTTTTAATTATTAATCTCTACAGCTTGTTACATAGGAGGAGCACCACAAGTTGTAAATAATATGTTGCGTTCGAACTTGTGATTCTTGTGATGTAGGTACATTTATAGTCCAAATTATATAAATAAATATATGTGTTGTATTTTCAAAACAATTAAACTATATATATATGTATCATACTAAATATTAACCATTCTTTGTGAATATGACATCACATTAATTTATAGCTAAATATATCTATAACTATACTTGTACGAGAATTGATATTATGTAAAAAGGTATAAATCTGTCAATATTAAGAATAATATATAAGAAGATGAAATATTTTTGTATTGGGATTATTATAGTTAATAGACAATCGTTTGACTTTAGTTGAGAATATTGTGTAAAAATAAATGAATGAAGCAACGACAAGCGTGTTATTTGACCCAACACCTTACCTTCTTGATCTTTGCTTGTTGAGTTTGATATCAAGCTCTGTTCATGTTAAGCAAAGGTTATGATTTTAAGCAAATCAATATGTTCATATAAATGTTAGTCCCGGGTAGGAATCGAACCCATAACCCATGGCGCTTAAGATAAGATGACTACCATTTGCGCCATCGAGCCTGTGATGAAAATTGAGTCTATAGTGAGTTTTTAAGGAAAACCTGAGTCCAGGCTGAATATTTGCTTTTCAAACCATTTTTTAGTTGATGGTTGTAGCTGGGAATAGCAATAATATAAATATATCCTTTAGCGTACACCTAGGTACATTTCCAGACCATATTTTAAGGTGGCCGGGCAGGGTCATTTAAACACCTGACTCCGCGGAAGATGTTCCGTTTTTGTACGAGTTTTTCCCTACAAGTTTCGCTAAAGAGCATAATATACGTCTGAGATGTTGTGGCGCACTTACAGATAGATGCAACTAAAAAAATCAGTCATATTGAAGAACAGGAGGGTTTGCGAGTGTAGTGAGCCATGAACACCGTCATTAGACCCTAATGGTAAGAGACCACGTTTCGCTGCCATAAGTCATCACTAACACACAATGATCGAAGACTTGAGACGCTGAGGTATTTCGGAAGTCGTAACTTAAAGAACGAGGTCAACCCCCGAAGCTAAGACTTTTTCCCCCCCCCCCCCCCCCCAGCGCCTGCCCCGCGCCCCCCGCCGTCGAATCAGCCATGACCACAATGGCATCGGCAAATCGATAGTGAGTGATTTAATCACCGTTAATATATATGCTAAATCATAGCCATTCTATGAGCTTGAAGGCATTTTCTAAAGTGGTATTAAACAGTTTCGAAGATATGGCGTCCCTGTCTAAAACCACTTTTGAGAGGGACGCCTTTGAACTCTGTGTGGTCTATGGTACTGTAGCGTTTTCAGAAACCGGCCTGTTCGGAAGGTTGGAAGTCATCAAATCTGCACTCGAGACTGTTCGTAATGACCTTTGAAAACAGCTTATAAACATGATTCAAAAGTGATACGGGGCGGTAATTCTTTAGTAAGGTGTTATCACCTTTCTTAAATAACAGTACCACCACGCTCCTGTTTCATGCTTCTAGCGTTATGCCCCTGAGGACGACGGTGTTGAAGAGTTTCTGAAATACTATAAGTTTCAGTGCTCTATCCGCTTTCAAAAGATCAGATGTGATTTCGTCATCACCCACCTGGCGCCTTGTTGTTCTTAAGCTGTTTCAGGGCCATTCTAATTTCGATTAGGACGATGTCCGGGATGTCCTGGGAGTAGTGTCAGATAAACATTGCTCTTGGGTATTTCCCGAGCTGCTAACAAGCTAAGAAAAGAAAGCGTAGAACGCTCAATAGAACTTCTCGATCTCCTTCAGTACGTCGGCCTTGGTCGACACTAAACTTCCATATTCTCCCTTTAGCTTAGTCGTTAGTCTTTGTCTAATAGACGTATTTCTTGCGCATTCTTTGCTCTTCTTCCGCTCAATTGTCTGTTTAATATTTTTAGTATGTATTATTAAATACATACAAGAATGTTTTATATTCGAACTAGAACGAACTGCCGTGTGTTTGCTAAAAAATATGTAATGTATCTAGTAAAACTGCTTTAGAATAATGTGTACAGCAATACATGTCGTAATTCATGTAAGTACATCATCACACAATCAAACTGATAGGTATTATAAAGGCGAAAGATTGTGAGTGTGTACGATACTCCTTCACGCAAAGACTGATTGGATTATGATGAACCTTTACAATAATATAGCTTATCAGAGTAACACAAATAATAATTTATGAACATTGTCCAAAATAAAACGATGTGTGTTGTTTGCGCTCCCAACGCCTGCCAAGTTTCATCCGCAAATATGTGTAACATCGTGTTATTATTTATTATTCGCACGGGATCAGGAACTACGCAGTTGAAACCGGTACGCGCCGCGACAGTAAAATATCAAAATGTACAATCTGAGCTTTTTCTTATACGATAGATAGAATTTGGATAATTTTAATGGACTTATAACAACATACCAATTTACAGAAATCTGTAAAAAAACATGGCAACATTGTCGATTTTGAAGACAATACCTTGCATTCAAAATATTATAAACCACTAACACTTTTCTGAAAACACGATGTTTATGATCATTTTATAAAATATTAGCAATTATTTTGAGAAGGTAAATCGTGTCATAAATAATTTAGAAGTTTTACATCAATCATAATAGTAGCTTCTTATAATGATGTAAAAATTCGAGGTAAGGTAAAAATCTATATAAATAAAAACGAATAGCCAAAATGTCTGTATAAGCATGACTCTAAGAATATTGTCCCGTATTGTATGATTTACCTTTTTGTTGAGTTTGTATGGTTAGTAAAATTAAACATGCGTATATGAACCGCTATTGGTTTCGGTCAGCTCAAATCGCACAGACGCAAATTTGTTGTGGCCTATGTACAGCAGTGGTCTGTATGGTCATATTGATAAACTGACTCTTAGTCTATCACTGAAACTCTGCTCTACTTCTATTTGCTTAAAATTATTAATTAACACGATGCAAATTTCCAAGAATAAAATATTAGTATTCCGAACGCATATTTACATGACAGCTGATGCACAATCTTACCAACGAAACTAAAATAGAATGAAATGACATCTGACGTCGTAATGACAGAACGAATGCCAAGTCAAGAAACAAACAATTTTGAATGTAGGTTTTACGTAACATGTAGAACTCGTATTACGATAAAAGTATATCATACCCACGTTTAAACAGAACTTGCTCAACTAGTTTTTGCTAATCTATAAAATCTTATTACGGAATGAGTTTGTGTATATGATAACCTAACAATAGGTCAATTAAAACGCGCCTGGAAGACCAATAGTAGAATCATTAATTATCTCGGAGTAGTAAAAATAACAAGTGTCGTGTAACGTTTACAAATCGGAGCAATAATAGTAGGTATCGATCGATCGAATTCGCAAACCCGTCGGGCGATAACGAGCCAAGCGGCTGTCAGAGCGACAGCCTTTTTCTATTTTGTGATAAAATTTTGCGATAATATAATCGGCTTTTCATAAAGAAACGCCGTAATATATTGTGTTCCGAATTAAGGCTAAATTTATAGCTGTGCTTGTTAAAGGGGGCGGAGTGACGTTTTAAGAGTAGTGCAATTGATTTAGAAAATGTCACAAGTGCGATTGATAACGCGCGCCAGTCGTTTGTTGTCGGGTATCGGTGTGCGGTCGGAGCCGGTAGATTTCGGGAAATTAGTTGATCTAAAAAGTAGCGGGCCCGTTAGAACCATGGCGAGCAAAGTGTTGACGCTGGACACTATGAACCCCAACGTGGTGAAGTTGGAGTACGCGGTGCGCGGACCTCTGGTAATCCGCGCTGCAGAAATCGAAAAGGAACTGGAGAAGGTAGCTTATATATCATATAATTATCTAAACCGGTTTTACGCTAAACTTAATTTTTGTTCTATATTCAAAACACTTAACATGTTAAATCGTTTTTAATCTTCAATCATTAGAAATACGCAAATGTAAGAAAATTGTATAAGGAATACTAACTTATTAATCATATATCACAGTTCTTATTAACACTATCTCCAAAGGACTGTTGGTTAAAATAATCTAAGAAATAAGTAAAGGACAAAAATCAATAAAAGCTGAAGCACCATTGTGTCTACACAACCTTGAGGTTATTTACTGCAGTACTTCAAAAACTCATAACAGTTATGATTATTAGATGTGTCACACCTATTAACTGTATATTTACTTATGAGAATGTTAGTTTTGTATGGAATATGTTGCCGGATGTTTCATTATTACTTATTAGCACATTCTGATGATATTCTGACAACCTCATTTCAACAGTTTTTCACATATAGTTCAACAAATTAGCATTACATATTGTAAGATCTAATACTAACTTTGGTTCATTAATAATTTATTAATATAATTAAAGGGATCTGTATTTTACACATACTTATTTAATGTTTTATTCATTTAAAATCCATTACTTACAGCCTATAAAGGATTTTATATTTGTAAATGATTTTAGTTATCACATATTATTTTATATTCTTTTTTGACAATTTTTAAACTTGTTTTAAATACAAATTATTTAAAAACTGTCAGCATAAACACCATAATTTGTGGCAAGAAATGACATTAAAGACATGGAATGTACTGCAGTAATATTACACTTGAGTGTTGGATGTCTTATGTAATCAGACACCACCAAACCTGTTTTACATTATCCCTAGTGTCAACCAGTTCCCTGTTTCGAGGTCATGGTCAGTAAACCGCTGTATTAAATGTCATAATATTGAGTAATCATGGTATTACCACTACTTGCCCTACAAACCAACATGTTGTTGCAATTATAGGCTACTCTGTGCTATTTACTTTTATAGTTTCATATGTGATCCATAGCATTAGATGTGTATTCTTTCTTACATAAATCTGATAAAAAAGAAGTAAATATGTATATTTGACAACATTTTAAGGGTTCCCAAGTCTTAGGACATGTAAATAAAAATATTACACTCTACACAACGCAAATTTGATACATAGAAGAATTATGTAGGTTGTAAGATAAAGAAACACAGAGTTTTTCAATATATTATTTCTTATTACACTAGTTTTCATTGTACCTATTTGTAAATGTATTGCCAAGTATAAGTCATAGTAAATTATGCTAATTATTTGCCTATATCTGTGAAATTATGAAAGTATATATTATGTGAAGTAATATGCCAGTAATCGTCTGTTAGGCAATACAAGAGCTAGATAATGAGCTGATAAGACTATCATGCATCATATAGTTTTATAATCATTTGTTGCTTGAAAATTATCAACTTGACTATATAGTGCTTTCTACTGATAATAGACAGATGCATTACTGAGAGTATTGACAACAATGTTAGTAGAAATTTCTTAATTTTTTAAAGCAAAGTTCAGCGGGTTACATTTTCTCCAATAACTAAATCAAACAAGAAATACATTAAATAAATTTAAGAGAAAGATTTTGTGATCTGTGTTTTAAATATATAGTCTATATAAATTGAGCTGAAATAGAACAATGACAATAGAAAATTATACTGATTGTTAGTATTAAAAGTAAACAATTATCCTTTGTACAAGAGTTTGCAAGAGTTCCTTAGGGTTACAATATGAAAGAAAGACATTGCGAAAAAAGTCATGGGCAGAATGATAGTCTTATACAAGGAAAGGATGTCATCATTGTATTTTTGCTGCGAGGTACTCGAGAGTAAAATAGTTGCCCTGCCCCAGGTGTCGTAAGAGGCGACTAAGGTATCAGTAATGACAGACATACCACTAGTATATCCATCCAAAACAGTGCGGCTCAAATACACAAGGCGGGGATGGGTAGCAGCATCCCCGTCGCGAATGCTGTGCTCTACGATTGCCAGCACGCTTGCCCAGTGTGGGCAAAATACCTACTTTTTGGAGAGGTATGATGATGATAATAATTGTACTTTTGATCATTTAAATTTCAATAGCTACATAGTTGCACATGACCTGGTTGTTCAGCTACAGTTTAGAAAGCTATTATGCATGGCCTTTCCTTGATCGGCCTGTTTGTTATATGCACGATCGATTGCCGCATGTACCAGTTAGTCAAGGACATAAGATCTGGTCTAACACGAGGTATGCCGTGGTTTATATTTCACTACCTGTACACTAGTGCACGACTTCGTCGTCGTGAAATATCAGTTTTTGGTAATATCCTATAGACTTTTTTCGCTTGTCATCTAACTTCACGTAACTTCAGCTATGTTTTAACCTTGACGGATATTTTTTTTTAATTTGTCATTGTGTATTACGTTCACTGCTGGACAAAGACTCCTCTAAGAAAGGTGAAAATTTGCCGATAACTGCCGCGCTGGGCAGGCGTAATGGCGATCGCAGAGCGTGGAGCCCATTTGAGCTTCGCTGTTTTGGGTGCATATGCCGCCATGTGTCGGTCCGGTACCTCTGTCGCCATACATATTATCAATACAATATTTGATATTACCAATAAAACAAAATAATTATAAATATTAAACTAAATATTAAAAATATTAAAATTATTAAACAAAAAAGTAATATTAAAATAACTGCTTTTTAATATATGCATTATGTAATGACACATGTAACAAAATAGTTTTTTTCTATTTTGTCTGTTTTTTGAGGTAATCTCAGAAACGGTTGGATCGATTATGATGGTACTTATACAACAAGGAGTACCTAAGACAGATAGCTGATTTAACAAAAAGTAACGTAGGCTATATAACATCATGCAATGACTAATAGGCGTGGAGCATTAAACAAAAATTAAAAATGACAAAAACGGGCGAAAACTATAGGTTTACGTATGAGAAAAATATGCTGCCCAATGTTACTATTCCCCACGGACCAAGTCGCGGGCACAGCTAGTACCTATTGTATATACATAATGATTTTGATTTATTTGTATAGATAATAGGTACCAATGTGACATTGAGCGATGTCTGGTACTCGCGGGTCGTGGTGCAAATTGGTTGTGTTCCTGTTACACCAATTTCCTGTTAGGTAACCCACATGAATAACGGCCTTGGTGTCACTGACACGTGCTTATACCGTTGCACGGGAGATGCAATGTGACGCTGCCTTTTTGGCCAAATAACGATTGAGAGTTTCCTTGAAGTAACCTTCAAAATCTTTAGGTATTACATTTTTTATTGTTCCACAATTTGTCATACGTACTTGCGTTTCGATGCTTTTAAGGTGAATGTAAATTCGTTAGGATATAGTGTCGACCGGCAAATTTTAGTCAATTAGGTACACTGAATTTTGTTAGAAAAGATTCGCGCAATAAAAGTCAATAAATAAGTTCACCATCATCCAAAAGTTATATGTCGACGGTTATAAATTAAATTCAAAGTACAAAAAAGAAAATAAAAACAATTAATTCGTTATAACTTTATTATTTGAAAAGTTTATGTTTTAATTATGTTTAAGCTGTTTTTAACAAATATTATAAAAATTGAATCCTCTTTTACTTAAAACTATTTATAATAAATCAGATATAAATGCGAAAATGTTTGCCTGTATGTCACTTATGCCAATTGAATTTCTGACTGTCGATATGTGTAATATATTTTTATGAAAATTACAGAGTTTATAAAAAGAAACAATCTAAAATGTAACAACAAAATATTTGATTTTGAAGTGCCAAGAATAGAAGTAGCAAAAGCAAGGCTCGCGTAATGAACCTGCTATAAACTTAGTTATAAGACCCGTCTGGTGCCGACAGACTAGTATTAAAGTAGAACACTCAATGACCTATTTGTTTAAATGACCCTCATACCCCACCATAAGGTTGTCAGGGTCATCAGTCTTTAGTGTAATATGTGTAAGTACTTATGGAATTCTTCTTTTATTAATATTATTTAAATAAATACATCTGAGTCTGACAAAAGCTGCACTGCTGATAACTCTGGTAAAACTTCGGAGTCATATGAGTTTATCAGCAAGTAAATACCTTAAAGTTTTCTTCTGGTTACTAGATTATAAAAAACAGTAATGCTAATAAAACGATAAAATTAATAAATAATAAAAAAAATATCAATTTGCTTGGTTGACCTTATGTAAAACAAGGTCTTTATTTAAACGCAGGTTGATGTTTGACGTAACTGAGTGTTATGAAAGTTAAGACGGTCGTGGTATCTTGCAGGGCGCCCAGAAGCCGTTCAAGAAGGTCATCAAAGCCAACATCGGAGACGCGCATGCCATGGGACAAGTACCCATCACGTTCATCAGACAGGTAACTTTTGTCCTCTGTGCGGAAAATATTTGGTAGAATCTAACATTAATTTTTTTCTAAATTCATATAGATGTACACAGTACATATAGAGAAATAACATCTTGTGTGCCAAAAGATGTGGGTTCGATCCCTACCTAGGACAAATATTTATATGAAAATATTTGTGTATAGTGCCTGGGTGTTGAATATACATGTGTTTTATTTTATTTGTGATCCCTGTTTGATATTCATAACACAAGTGTTGTGAGCGACTTATCTCCGAGTCAGGTTAACGTATGAGATGTGTAAATTTATTTATTTATTTAAAGGGAAGTCAGGGATTGCCTTAAGCATTACATGCGAAGAACCGCGCGCCAGTTCCTGGCTGGAAATGTGGGGGTGACGCGGTGAAATTACTGAGTAATGTGACATAATATTGCCAGTTCACAAGACTGTCGACGTAGTGACATACTTTGATAACACGAGCGTCAATAGAAACGTATGCCTGGATACCATCCTGCGAATACATACAAATTAAAAGTTAGATTTTCTAGGCTTTCATAATACAGCTACACTTAGCTCTAATAAATGAGAACGATTCCCGGAAAGTAACCGAAACTTTGATCTAGTGGTTTTATTATGAGTTAACAGTTATCTTTTTTTGGATTAAATGAGCCTACCTCCTAATATTGCCACTGTCTATGGTATAGTTACTAATGAGTACTTAAATGTAGTTTGTATATATTCTTAGCTTAGTTGTGTATTAATGACGTTTCCTCGTGTGGTCCGTAGGTGTTAGCATGTGTTTCCTACCCTGAAATTATCGAAAAGGGCAACTTCCCAGCCGACGTCAAACAGAGGGCCAAGGATATCCTAAATTCTATGGGGTAAGTACAGGAATGAACCTTGAAGTTGATTTACGACATGCAAAGACGTCGATTTTCTTGCCACCATTGGTGAGCAAATATGATCAGGTCATCAAGCGTATGGCCACTTTTACCTGAGAAAAAAAAATCTTGCCAAACCAAAACCTAAGGCTTAATTCTGCAAGGGTCCATATAATCCCCCCCCCACCCACGCACGCATCTTTGTAATCTCTCTAAAAGATGTTTTAAATTCGATTATAAATTGAATATATTCCATGTATTCCAATTCAATTAATCGAATGGATTGATTCAAACGAGACAACTGCGTTGGTTAGAAAGTTGCAGTTGCTGTAGTTGCTTTAGTTTATTCTTCATTAATATATAATGCAAATGAATATTAATGAAGAATATAATACACTTTTCTATTACAAATATACATTTATAGTATTTAACTTCTTGCTTAGAATAAATATCCCTCCACTTTGGTGCTTATATGTCTGACTCGGTTGCGTTCGCGCAGCGGCAAGTCCGCCGGCGCGTACACCATGTCGCACGGCATCGAGATGATCCGGCGCCACGTGGCGGAGTACATCGAGCGCCGGGACGGCCACGCGGCCAAGTGGCAGGACGTGGTGCTGAGCGCCGGCGCCTCCAACGGCATCAAGAACGTGCTGCAGCTGTTCTGCAATGAAATCGGCGGGAAACCGTCCGGTAAGTGAGGGATAATTTTTTTGCTGCACTCCGCAGTTCTACCTATTCACTTTCCCGTAAGAATATGGGGGTAATATATGGCTTGCTGATAATGTTACTTTTTATTAGTGGAAGAGTGTTTGAAATCGTTACACTAGTTTATGATTTTATATGCCACAAACGTAAAAGAATACTAATCCGTTTTCATATTTCCGATTTAGGTAGGGATCTCTAATGTTTCTGTGAATATAATATAACTAATAGGTTGAGGTATCGGCAGAGTAGAATAGTGCCTCCCCCTTTACCGGTTGTTTAAGAGGCGACTAAAGTACTAAAACCGACAGATGGCGGTATATCCGTCCAAAACAGTGAGACTTATTGGCAAAATATATAAAGAAATATTATGGGCGAAACTCCCCTTTTCTTTCTATACATGTATTATACATTTAAACCTGCCATTGATTACTCTCTATTAAAAATCAAAAGCATCAAAATCCGTTGCGTAGTTTGAAAGATCTAAGCATACGAGGGGTGATC
>JACJUM010002971.1:17545597-17557898 GCA_020976665.1 Heortia vitessoides
GTATCCAAAGAATCTTCGCAAATGAATTGCATATGAAAAAGGTGTCAGCGCGTTGGGTACCGAGAATGTTAACCGACGAACAAGAGAAGAAACGAATTGACACTTCCAAGGCTAATCTCGAAAAGTTTCAACTTGACCAGGAAAATTTTTTGTCACGTTTTGTGACCATGGACGAGACCTGGATCCATCATTTCGATCCTGAAACGAAACAGCAGTCAATGACGTGGAAACGAGCCTCCTCACCGACGCCGAAGAAATTCAAAGTGTCGAGTTCGGCGGGGAAGGTTATGGCCTCCGTGTTCTGGGACGCAGAAGGAATTATAATGGTGGATTATTTGGAAAAGAGAGCCACTATTACAGGCTCTTACTATGCAGACCAAATAAAAAGATTGCGGGAGGCCATCAAGGAAAAAAGACGCGGCAAGCTGCGCGCTGGAGTGCTGTTTCATCAAGACAATGCACCGGCTCACAAAGCTGCAGTTGCGATAGCTGCCATTCAAGAAATGGGATTTGAATTGGTCGAACATCCTCCCTATTCGCCAGATCTAGCTCCCAGCGACTTCTATCTCTTTCCTCGGCTCAAGGAACACCTCCGAGGCAAGAAATTTGAAGACGATAGCGAAGTGATGTCCGCTGTAGAGGCTTTTTTGGAGAGTCAAGAAAAAGATTTTTTTTTAAAGGGAATTTTAGGTTTAGAAAAAAGATGGACTAAATGCATTAACTTGTTAGGAGACTATGTAGAAAAATAAATTAAAAAATTTGGTATAATCATGTTTTTTAATATTCATTATCATTACTTTTGGATCACCCCTAGTACATGCGACAGACGGCAGGAAGCGACGTTTTATATTATAGATTAAAGTAGTGGATATAGATTATATTGGCAAGCGTGCCGCGGGATTTCAGGCGCTCGTGTCTTTGCAAAGATATCACTAACGTGTGGCACACTTTTTTCAGAAGTTTGAAGCTGCTGATTTCTATTTTTTCACTTACATATTGATATCTACAACTAGTTCTTAAAACTCCTTACCCCTGTCAGGTGTCCCCCTATAGCTCAATAGTAATGTGCCTAAAAGTAAAAGTGACTTCAAATATTGATATGTAATTTCCCAAGATATAATAAAAAAAACAATTTGGTGATTTATAGGGAGTTTCCGTTCATGTACTGAAACTCCTAATAGAGCTGGTCACCGATGATCTGAAAGTAAGTTTTAATAATTAAGTAGATAGCGGAGTTGTTCCTCATCTAATCCAACTGAGTAATATTTCTCCGCTATTTAAGTCTGGTAGTACTTCTGACCCAACAAATATTAGACTGATATCAGTACGTGTCTTTTAGTAAGATTTTTTTAAAAATAATTCAGCAAAACTGTTGAGTTGAAAACGGTTCGATCAGTGGCACCTGTTTTGATAGATCAGAGTTTTTATATTTCATTGTTTTATTGTGAAACTAACCTGCATGAAATGCTCTACATGAGGTAGACCGCATACAAAAGGTCGTCTGCGGTGTTCGCATTGCTATGATCCGGTCTGAAGGGTGAGGGAGGTAGTAAATTTACTAGGTAATTGTGTCATAATATCCTCAAGTCACAAGGTTGGCAACGTGTTAGTGATACCCTTGTGACACTACGAGCGTCTATAGGCTGTGGTGACGGACCTGGTGTAATAAAAAGAAATGTAAATGAGGTTTCATTCCATTGGATACTTCACAGCAGCAGTTTTTGTTAGCACCTTGTTGCTAGGAAAGTATTTTTGAAGTAATCCATACTTCTTTACATAACTAATATTTGCCTATTCAACTTGTGATTAGAATCCGCGCTCTACGTACGTTTTTTTGGTGAGTGACGCGTTACGTCAGACAGATAATCCAAGAGATATTTAATAAGTTAGTCTAGTGTTGTGAACGACAATTTGACACCAAGAAAAAACTATTTTTGTGGACACCCACGCTTTCGCCTGCTCCAAGTATAACGAGGTGTTGACGTCCACATTCACAAAACGTTTAAATTTTAGCATTACATGTATGGTCGGTATGATGCGATGGTTCTTCGTGAATCCATCACTCCTCGTAAGACATTGTAATCTGCATGTGGAATGACGTAGTATGATAAGGATGATAGATAGGATCTGAGGAAAATTTATGCTCGCTTTCCTTCAAGATTTCTTTCTCTTAAAATTCCGATTACTTGTTAAAGAATGTTCATCATATCGATAGATTAGCCATTGGAAATCCACTGTTGGACTTAGGTCTTCCCAAGAAAGAGGAAATTCTGCCCATAATTGCCGCGATGGGCAAGGGTGTTGGCAATCGCAAAACGCAGATTTTGCGATAGGAATGCTGCCGCCCATCCCCGCCCTGTGCATTTGAGCTACTCTGATTCGAACGGATATACCGCCATCTGTTGGTTCTGGAACTTTAATGGCATTTTACGATACCTGATACAGAGAGTAATTTTCTACTCCTAAACGTAGAGGAAACCTAAACAATTATTTATCATGATCATTATCATCACCTATACCTAGAATCGCTCGTGTCACCGAAGTAATATCACTAGCGTATTGTCAGGTCTATGACCTATAATTACCCAGTCATTTTACGGCCTCTCAACCTTCAAATCGAAACAATAACGCCAGCTTAGTATTTGCGGTAGGCATATGTGAGAGTGAGATACCCATGCAGACAGCCATTGTTAGACTATTTCAGTAGTTTTATCACCATATCCACTGGACGTCCACTGATGGACATTAGCTTCGTACGGTACCTGGTACAGAGGTCTATTCTAGAGTATACTATCAGTACCCCACGGTTAATTAATTAATTTATTTAGTATAGGTACTTACAAATTACTGTCGTAAATGCTATTACTGATAATTACATAGATATTAACCTAATTTTTTTTATCGAACATAAAGAATACAAGCAAAGAAGAAACTTTTTAATGCTTATTAGCCGATTATGATATTTTATGTAATAGCTGAGGATGACTCGGCCGCTAGATATTTTCAAATATCCCTCTTAAAAGTAAGGAATCCGTTATTAACAGCATGTCTTTGCCACTTCCATTCAATTCACTGTAGGAACGACAGCTGTTGAAAGTAGTCTTGAAACACTAATAGACAGAAAATTCGCCACAAGAGATATATTTGTCAGCGTTGAGCACGTGCCATTTGAATGCGATTACCGTGAGACTATTTACTTTATGCTGAGGAACAGACGGCTATTGTACGCCGCACACAATAGTGCTTCAATCAGCCACAAAACCTGTTAATAATTCGTTGAGAAGTTTCCAATGATTGTATACTTGATATAACAGTAGACCACCTGACATTGTTTTGTATGAAGGTGTCGGATTATCGAGTTCATATCGGATTATAGACTCCATCTAGCTAACACCACCCTTGTAAAATCAGTAAAATGTGGACGGGCCGATGGCGCAGATGGTAGTGATCTTGTGCGCCAAAGGTCGTGGGTTTGATCCCCACCGATGACAAATATTTATATGATTATATTTATGTTTGTTCTCGAAATTAAATATATGTATCAAGTAGTATATTTCTGATCCCTGTGTTGTCTTAAACACAAGTGCTTTATGCGAATTACCATGGAATCAGGTCAATGTATGAGATTTTGTGGTAATTTATAAATAATATTTGATTATGCTGTGAGGTAACTGCAAATTAGAACAGTACTTCCTCTGTACCAGCTGTCGCAAAAGGTGACTTAGGAACCGAAAAAGATATATTGGCCGATCGATCCGATGCGTTTGGTTAATTTCACTAAGGCAAATTAATTCTGGACGTTGCATGGCTTTTGCAACATTCATCATCAACATCATCACACCAGCCATTGAAAGTCCAGTGCTGGACATAGGCCTCTCCAAGAAAGAAGGTTTTGTTGCACATAACTGCCGCGCTATGGTACTATTTTAGTATACACACACACACACACATATATATATATATATATGTACTGTTCATGTAATGGTATAATATAGAGGTACCTGTAATATAAAAGTAAATAGTCCTCATTACAATAACGACCTTCTAGGCTTGTTGTCTTGTTAATAGTTAATTAATCTTACCACAGTATCAGTTATATAGCAAAGTTTCATACTAACTTTGCTCCCCTGTACCCTCTTAGGGGATGAATTTAAAAAAAATCTTTCATTGTGTTTCCCTACATTATAAAAGGGATCAATTATAGAAGGATGCAAATTTTCAAGTTTTTAACCCTATTATTATTTAGGCCCTGCCTTGATATTAGTTTTTTTTGACGATCCTATAGACTCTCCTATGGTCTACTCAGGCGTCAATTCCAGTGCCACCGAACGAAAATATGTCAGTCTGACTTACTGACATTTATTGATTGGCTTCTCTTTAAATGATATAATTTTTTAAGGCTTTGCATAAGTTGATATGTGGTTTTATGTACTTATTAGAAGTTGATTTTATGTATGAGATAATACGAATATTATATTAACTATATGTTAAAATATCGCTGTGCTCTCGCTACATTTCTGTAAATAACCTCTGTGTCTGCCACACACGTGTTAAGAGCCGGCACTGAACGTTGAAATAATTGTAATGTTTGAAGGAAACAATGATCAGTATGTTTGACCTTGACGTTGAAACTGTGTTGGCCGGAGTTGCCTTTGTTCTAGTATGAAGCCGTAATTATTCTTTAATTATACCGTTCTTGTTTGGAGTGTTCAGACTTCACAAGTAGATTCGAAATTTTAAAACCTAGCATAAATACGAAACGTGTGAATAAATTTGAAATTATTTGTTAATTAAATAAGTGTTAGTCGAAATCTGTAAATAGTTGGCCGTTTGAGACTCCGTCCGCGATCACGAACGTCCGCGATCATTTCTACATATTATTAAAATTTAACTGTCTATTTGTAAATACAAATTAATAAATTATACTAAATGCATATGAAATTGTATACGCTATGTATATAAAAATATATGTGGTACATTATTTTTTTTTATTGTGTTTCTGCTAATCTCTGAAACAACTGGGCCGATTTCAACGTGATTTTGACTAGCTTTTGTTAGATAGCTAATGTTACAAGGAATTACTTAGGTGTATTTTACTATTCTAACGACAATGGTAATTATGACTATTATAAAATACCATACACAGTGTGTTTGTTATCTCCTCCTCCTACCTACCTACCTCGAATGTCAAACAGAGAGGCTACTTTAGATCCAGTAGCACAAACAACAGGATGTAATGTTTGTAATGGATTCCTCTAATATGATTTTATAATATGTACTAGATATAATAAAGGTTGTTTAAATAAACAACAGGATAAAAACAATTAATGAAGAATTAACCAAATCGCATGATGCTCGTAATAAGGCATCCTTATTACGAACATCATTAACTCTATTTATTTGTATACCTACTTCTATCTTGAATACTACGAGAATTCAAAAAGTTCCGTCGTCATTTATTAGCATTGTTGAGTATCGTCGCGACTGCTGTCTGCGTGATCTCAGCGCGAACATACGACTTTCCCAAAGGTCACACGGTGACGTAGTGTTGCCCCACGTTGTTGTTAAGGATGCCCTTAGAAGTATATCCTATCGATATATCGTATCGTAACACTCTTAGGAGATTAAGTAAAACAACTGACTGCTGAATTAAGGCTGATCATTTATTAAGATAAAGTGTATTTATATAATATAAACTCATTTAGTTTACACGTGTCGGCATATAGTTTTAGAATATTCTTACTTAGTTACTACACTACAGTATGCTTTTCAATCGATGTAAACGTGTGTCATCACCATCAGAGCAGCCGCAGAAAAAGCTTTTCAATGAAAGGGGAGTTTTGACTATGTTTGCCACGCTGGGCAGGCGTGGTGGCAATAGCAGAACGTAGCGGCGGGAATGCTGTTCCCCATCGACGCCCTGTTGTATTTGAGCTACAATGTAGTTATTCCGCCATTTATCGATTCCGGTACCTTCCCTACCTCCGACTTACGACAAATGATCCGAAATAGTATTTTTACGTATTCATTTGGAAGTGAAAAATATATATTTTAACATTGTATTTTACTACATATTATCTTTTAATAATTTCATGACAAAGTTACAAAATATATTGAATATTGCTTGCTTTAATGAAAGTTAAGTCATTCTACAACTATGTCGTTTTATGTATTTATTTATTTATTATTAATATAATTAAACGGGTTATCCCAATTACACAATTATGAAGTTGTAACAAAAATCGTATATTCTACTTTTAATCGTATATTCTAATTCGATTTGACGTTGGCGACAAATACGTCAAAATCCGGGTGAGGCATGAGGAATGCGTTACGTGCCTGCTGCATGCGACCATTGCTTTACACATTCCGAGCCTGAGTTAATCCACATCTCCATGCAATATTGCTATAGAAACAGCTCTACACGAGCTCTCCTGGTTATCTGAGAATTCATCCCTAACTTTCCCAACAAGAACTTAGTTAGGATAATAGCCGTATACTCTTTTATAATAGCAGCGGAGAACAGTTTTCTAGACTTTTTCTAACATTTTTCTGTAATGCAGTAGATTCTAAAGAACTTCGCACTAGACTGGTAAAGAGAATCTTAGAGATATTTGGATCCTGGAAATGACGCGAGTTCCGTAATACAAATCCTAAAGGAATAAAATAGCGGCGAGTGTTAGCGGAAATGTGTTTGCCAAAGGTAAGGGAAGGATCAAATGTCACACCCAGGTCTTCCATAGTGTCTGTGCGGTCAATAACTCGGTTGCCTAACTTGTCTTAGTATTTGACGAGATTATACTTGCGACTGAAGGTCATGATGTAACACTTAAAATAGTTAAACTCTAAGCTATTCCCGTTACTCCACTTAAGTAAGCCATTAATGTCCTTCTGTATCAGTGAACAATCTGCTTCATTGTTTGATTTGTTTAATTTTTCTATTATATTTCTACCATTATTATATTGATTTAAAATGATCTAAAGGTCATACAAAGAACATTTTTATTTTTGTATGGAAAATATAAGTAAAATTGTAGTACCCCATAACATTGGCTATTATGGAATTAAGTAATATATAATAAGTATAGTCTAAGTCAAATATACTTTATTTAAATAGACCCATTAGAAGCACTTTTAAATATTCAATAAAATAATATAAGGAATATAAAGTAATAATAACATTAATATTTCCAATAAAAAAGCGATTATATACATATTTATAAACAATAAAGATGACCCTGATGACCCAAGAGATCATAAAATTCATCTAACATACTGATAATTTCATTAGGCCCACCTTAAACTTGTCTGCTGGTACCAGACGAGTCTTAAAACAAAGTTTATTTCAGGTTCTTTAAGCGACCCACTAGAAAGAAACTTCCAAGTTATACAGGTGGTTATAAAGCTTCCATCTACACCACTTATGTGTTAGTTGGCACTAATGAAATCCCAGTAGTTCAACAAATACGCCAGTTACATTTCAAACAACTCTTGAATAACTTTTGCATCTAGATCGAATTACTTGATAAAAAGACGTGATAAACAAATTGTAAAAATTGTTTCGTATCAGGTAAGTATATATTATGTAACAATGTGATATTGTTTGGTGTGGCAATTTTATTGTTTGCCAATGTCATTTATCAGTAATAATATTGACATAGTTTGACACGATAAATTGATGCGTTATATCGTGCGTGTCTTATAGCTCGGATATCGTATCGAATGTCGTATAGTGTTGCTACGCGCACGTACGCATCACTAAGCTGTGTGAGTGCACCTATACTGGACGTAAAAATATAGTTGGCGGTATTATTAGCGTCACTTCAGTAGTCGATGCTCAAGACACGACGCTTTGTAGTAGAAATTTGTTTAATTTTGATGTTTTGTTAGTTAGATACAAGCAGAAGTAACACTTACTAAAATGATATATATATATCTGAAAATAGGATCTATTGTTACGATCAATCATATCAACCGAAGGACTCTCACTGTAAGATACCGGCATAATAATCATCTTTTTTGTATTATGAAGTCTGCAGACAAGCGTACGGTCCGCTTGATTATAAACGTGACCACAGCCTATAGACACTCGTGTCATCACAAAAATATCACTAGCGTGTCGCCAACCTTGTGAACTGAAGATACCATGTCACATTTACCCAGTAATTTCACTGCCTTCTAACTAGAATACAGCAACGCGGACACTGCTAATTGTCGGTAGAAATAGGTGTGAGTGAGGTACTAATGCACAAGATCTTTGTAAGACGTTTCTTCCCGTTCCGTTCCCTCTCGTTTCGGAGAATTGTCCTAAAATTGCCGTGGGCAGACGTGACGTGGAGGCTCCGAAAAGCATTCGGGGCAGCGTTACTGTTGCCTATCAGCAAATGGCATTTAAGTCGTTTTGGATAAATGTACTGCTATCTATCGGTTCCTATACTTGAGTCCTTTTACGACACCTGGTACATTCTACCTTGCAGGTACCTCATGGTCTATAGATTAGATTTGGTTGTATGAACTTTGGGTGCATGGTTAGGACATAAATAATGTTTTTCTAGTAAATGAATCATTGGCCTGTTGAATTGCACCGTTCAAAATTCCATACATCTTTGCCTAAATTACATTAATTGGAGATTTTCGAAAATTGTTACCCTAACTTTATCATCAGAAAACGTTGCCATCTAAGATGGCTGGGGAAGCATTTTTGCTGTAAAATGATTTAGTATTAAGTGTTGTACATTTTCATAGATATTTATCGCTGTTGTTTATATACAATTGCTCTCATAGTAACACGTTAATCTCTTATCCGTATAAATCAATCAACGCTATACAAATTCTAAATAGCGCGTACAATATTTCAATTGACGCTCTGATTATGTTCAAACCCTGAATACGACTGTTGAGATAATAGCGCAGGCTATTCAATCTGACACTACATAATATCGTTCTTTTACTCATAAATAGTACCGTATCACCTCCAGTTTTATCTTGTCGGTACTTTTCTGGTAACTCGCGTAATGAGCCCGATGTGAACTTAGTTTAAAGACACGTCTCAACTATACGTTTAAACTACTTTAAAGTAGGCAACTTAATGACCAAGACCTGTAAGTTCAAATAACTTATCAGGTCACCAGGATTATCGGTTATTTAAGTCATCGCATCATATATCGTTAGTTTTGAGTTTTAATACCTGGAACCTGAAGAGTCAACCTCCGTTCATAAGATTTCAAGTGAACCTTATTCTCTATTCCCAGGCGTGCTGATCCCCATCCCTCAATACCCGTTGTACTCGGCGTCGCTCGCAGAGTACGGGTTGTCGCAAGCGGGGTACTACCTGGACGAGGAGAACGACTGGGGCTTGGACGTGGCCGAGCTGGAGCGGTCGCTGGCGCAGGCCAGCGAGAAATCTGCCATTCGCGCCATAGTCGTCATCAACCCCGGCAATCCCACGGGACAGGTCAGTCGCTGTCGCGCATTGTCTCTCTAATGCCTGGAAAAGATTCCTTGGCAAGAAGAAGATTCTAGAAATTCTAAATGACTTCTGCACTAGTTGGAAAAGCCGTGGCCCGCGCTGATCCCGCGAACCCTCGGGTGTCGGGAATTGGATCGTTCATAAATGAACGGCCTCGCATATCCCTCCGGTGGCGCAGGAATTAACGTCTGAGTAGTCCAGCGCTAGGTTCTTTAAAAAAAAGTAATTCGTGAATTAAATCCTTACTAATGTTATAAATCCGAAAGTAACTATGTCTGTCTGTCTGTTACGCTATCACACCTAAACTACTAAACCGATTTAAATGAAATTTGGTACACATATAGTCTAAAGCCGTAGAAAGGATAGCATAGGCAACTTTTTCATTCGACATAAGAGTTGTAAAGGGTCGAAATGGGGTATGAAAAGTTGTATGGAAGTGTCGCTGTTGTTAGAGCTAGAAACTTGAAACTCATTATTTAGGCTATTGATTTGTATATATAAATAAATATAACATTCAAAGTTTGTATTAGTTAATGTAAAAAGTTACAGTGCTCAAAGAAACTACTGCACGCGGACGAAGTCGCGGGCACAGCTAGTATTATAATATATTTGAAGTATTCTAGCAAAAAGCTATTACCAAATTTACCTCTACCCTTTTATTAAAGTTATACGTTCCTTTTATTTATTTATTGTTGTTCCTTTTTCATGTAAGTAACCATTCTTATTGTGTATGTACCTTTATGGAGGTTTGTTACGTCGTCCGTTGTCTATTATTAATTATAATTTGTAATGAAATTAAGTAAGTAAATAAAATTATATTATAAAATGTTGAGGGTATCGAGGTCACTGCCAGCATTTTGTTTAGATCAGCTCGACGTGCTCACTTTTGTTACAGAGCAGAGTCTTCATTTGGTATTGTAGCACGTGAAAAACCCAAGTAGCGTATTGATGAATTAGCCTGTGAACATAATGAATGAATTGAACTGAAGCGTTTTGAACGAATGAATGAGAATGAATGCTTATGTTAATTTCCAGTCAATTTTTTAAATAATTACATAAGAAATGTTGTCGCGTGTAGTAAGTATTACGCGTATACAATAATAACAAAAAGATACGTTCGCATCCATTGATGGAGAGGGCAATAGTTCGAGACGTCAGTGCCGATAAGGGTCGGCCTTTGGGTTGGTAAGTCTACCCATTGTTGGACTAAGATAACGTGGCTTTCTTATCAGTATGAACAAGTAAATTGTATGTCAGAACTTGTCTAATAATAAAATAATATTACTTATGTGGATAATTTAGATATTTTACTTCATAATACAGCAAACTAGCATACGGTCCGCTTGATAGTAAACGCAGTCTATAGACGCTCGTGTCGTCACAAGGATATCACTAACGTGTCGCCAACCCCGTGAACTGAAGATACAATTTCACATTTACCCAGTAATATCACTGCATGCTATTTGGCGGTAGTAAAAATTAGGCACCAATGCAGACGACCTTTGAATAGGAAACTTTTCTAAGTCTATACATACAAATAAAATTGAAGAGTCTGGTTTTTATCCAAAAATAACATTAAAAATATCAATGTAATAATTATCAAATTTGTATAAATAGTTTTATTGCCTGAAATTAATGAGCTGGTGAAAAAATATCTGTTAATTTCAACGTACCTATAGCACGGTACACTTTGTTATTTATTATGGTAATGAATTTCTGTGTACTTCTATTTGTTACGTAGTAGTTCTATGAAATAAATCTGTCCACACTCACAAACGGACACACATTACGTCATTATGATATTAATATAGACTATAGATGTATGATTACAAACTGTAGTTTATTGCAGTCCAGCGACCTTGGGGCCGGGGCAGCTTGCCAGAAGTCCGCGGAACAGTCTCGAGTTTTATTGGCCTTAGTTGTGACGATTAACCGATATTTGTAGTCGAATGATAATCATTATCATCATTTTATCACCAATTGGAGGTCCACTTGTGGGCATAAGCTTCAAAAAAGAGGTCTTTCGCCCCATAATTGCCGCGCTGGGAAGTGTGTTGTGTGTGTGAATGCTGGTGCCCATCCCCACCCTATTCTTTTAAGTTACACTATCTCGGATGGATATACCGTCATCCTTCGGTTCTGGTACCTTAGTCGCCTTGTACGACACCCGGTACAAGGGGAGGTACTATTCTACTCTGCCGGTACCTTACGGCTAGTCGAATAACAGTCAGCGCAAACGAGGGAGTCTAAGGAAATCACTTAATCGTGTAAAAATAATAATAATAATAACTTTATTCAACAACAATAGGAAACTCAAACTAAAATACATTTTGATACTTAGGTACCTAAACTAGGTCTAGCCTGTTCTTATAGGCACCTAGTATAAATAGGCCTAAATAGGTCCACTGAGTTCTTGTTTCAGACCTAAGCATATGATACGTTGCTATTGAGTGTTCGTTCTATTTGTACAGGGAGTCCTCGTACTTTCACCCAGGACAGACTCGGTATCCACGCTCATTTTGGGGACTCTTTGTACGAGGGAATCTTTGGGTCTTTGTGTGCGTTATTTGATAGAATTCATATTAGATCTATATCGATGAATTAAAAAGTACCCGGGGGACAGTACCTCGATTGCGCTGGCTCTCGGATTTTTTCGTCCCATGAGCACAAAAGCTGGACCGATTCCATTTGATAGAAGGTTCTTTTGAAAGAAGAAAATAGGGTAAAAAGCGTAGAACAATTAATATTCTATAATACTAACATCCATATATTTTTTTTCTGATCCCCGCTTTCGGTGTTTGACAGTCAAGAGACAAGACTAGACTACGTGTG
>JACJUM010002971.1:17573527-17595579 GCA_020976665.1 Heortia vitessoides
AAAAGTAGGTAATAAACTGAAAAGTCTAACAAATTATTGTTGGTTGAATATTAGGGGCATTAAAAATTGGGCACGTGATCGATAAATAAAGTGTTTGATCTGTGTGTTCGTGGTGCAACCCTTGTTTTTAGTTTTAACAATCCAAGACATTTTCAGTATTAACATACAACTCAAATGGTGAGAAAAATAAATTGTAATTAAAGTCAATATTGAATAGATAGTCTTCCGTATCCGTAGTTACACCTGTCAGTTCTACGCTACATTTGCCAGTGAGCAGTCCATTCAAGAACTTGCCCATCAGTTGTTCCTTAGTCCATCTATTCTGCGATCTATGTGTACGTTATTTGGTGCATACATAAATAAACACAAATTTTTTTCCCAAGTCAGGAATTGTTTTATGGTCTAATAGCAGAGTGTGCTGTTACGGAAATTTCAATGTATGTACTTAATAACTCAATTTGATTGGGTTTGCTACAGGTTAGCAGGTCTAAAAGGAAGGAAGGCCGTAAAAAAAATGTAAATATATTTTTTATGAAAAGTAAAAAGCATCTTGGAGGCTTTATCGCGTGTGACGTATGGCGGCGCGTGCAGGACGGGAGCAATCAATCATCGAAGGTCGACGGCGCCGTCACACGCCCCCGCCGGACAAATACTCGGGACAAGCACTTCATCGCTCCGTCGCTTGTCGACAGTTGTGCCTGCTCATGTCAGAACGTGGTCCCGTTAGAAAATTCTATGAAAATAACAATACACGAGAACGGTTGTCGCAATGAAACCGAAACGGAGAACAAACAATGTTTTACACTGTTTGTTAGATAAACCACGTTTTAATTCGTTAAAAGCAATTTTTATTATGAGTATCTCTAGTGAACGCGTAAATTTTAGAAAATAATATAACATCACTTTGTATAAAATTTACTCAAAATATTTTAGCCGGATGACGTCGTGTTATGTAAATTGAAGTTAGCAAACAAGCATACCGCTTGAAGCTAAACGTGACCGCAGCCTATAGACACTCGTGTCATCACAAAGATATCACAAGGGTGTCGCCAACCTTGTGAACTGAAGGTACAATGTCACATTTACCCAGTAGTTTCACTGCCTCTCTCACCCTTCAAAACAAAATCACAGCAATGCGGACACTGCTACTTGCCGGTAGAAATTGGTGAGAGTGGGGTACCGATGACCTATTAGGTAGGTATTGTTAACAACATCTTTAAATATAGTCAGGATAATGTTTGTTTATTGTTAGACTGAAATATTGAGGTTTTTGTAACATAATTGGTGTATTACAATATAATTGTCCTGCCGTAAGATACCGGAAGAGTAGAATAGTACCTCTATCAGGTGTTGTAACAGGCAGCTCAAATGCACTGGGTGGGGATGGGCAGCAGCATCCCCGTTGCTAAAGCTAAGCTCTGCGATTGCCAACACGTTTACCCAGTGCGGCAATTACACCTAGTGGTTGGTGTTGTTGTGTATGTGTATGTGTAATTTTGCCGGCGTCGGCGCTAACAAGCCCTTTCTTGAAAGTAGGAGTACAAATCAAACCCCAGCAGTTTCATTGTTAATATGTTTATTTAGACAGTAATAAAATTTTAGCACAAGTTTACGTTTCACGAACTATTGATGCAAAGCCATATTTCCTAATACTGCTTGGCAATTTAAATTATTCCGTTTACAATAACTTGTGGTCGTTCGGTGGTCGAAAGTCGGCCATAATTGTAAAAACTCATGATTTGTTTGATATTTAATAGACAATTAAAGTTTATTTAATTATTTGTATTTATAAGTGTTGTAATTTTTATTTGAATGTTAATGCATGTGTAATTCTAGTGCATTTTGTATACAAAGAACATCTTTATGCACTTCTACTCCACATAAACTGTGTCAAATTTCACCATCACCCGAGTTCCTTAAAAAGGGATTCAAACTTCTCGCTCTTAGATCTAATACAAACTCTAAAAATACCGTTGATTCAGAAAATAATAATTTAATCCGAAACTATTATACACGCTAACTTCACACATGCAAAATCAGCACACACGTACAGAAAAGGAGTTAAATATTGTTCTGTGGTGAAACGATGCATTGGAGTACCGATTGGATATAAAATATTTAAAACTTTACAAAAAACTTCCCGGGGGCGTGGTAAATTAAATAAACGACATGCAAGCTAGCGACACAACTTCTTGTATTCAAAGCGAAGTCGCATTAAAAGTCGGCGAAAATAATTATGTGAGTAATTAAATTCTTAGCTCGAGGGGGGAGATGTGTTGGCGGTCGGTTAGCGGTCGCCGAGGTCGGTCGGACGGTGTCGGGCGGTCGGACGGTCGGGAGGTCGGGAGGTCGGGCGGATCGGAGCTGTCGCCCGTCCTCCTCAAGACATCTTTGCAGTTCATTGCTTACAAGATTGATACATTGAAACTCTGAAGCGAAGAATACCGAAATTACCAATTTATATTGTTCTGTTTATATTAAAATTACCAATTAATCTTTCCTGTGTTAATACGGAGATAATGGATAGCTATTGTTAATAGCTTCCTTTTACTGAATATGTTTTTGAAATCGATCGAGTGCTTTTTGAGTTTATTTGTTCGAAACGTACAAAAATACAAATTCCATTTACTTATTTCTATTTTCGCAGGGCATGGCGCAAATAGTAGTGATATTGTTTTGTGCGCCAAAGGTCGTGGGTTTGATCCCCACCTAGGACAAATATTTATATGATGATATTTGTGTGTGTTCTGTGTTTGAGTGTTGAATAGGTATATGTATTTAAGTATGATATTTGTGATTCCTCTGTTGTCTGACGTCCGTCTTATCACGGAGTCAGGTCAATGTATGAGATGTGGTGGAAGTTTATTGTTATTATTATTTTTTAATGCCTTAATATGATGCGTACATGTTAAGATCTCTTCACTGAGAATAAAACTATTGTTTTAACGACTATGAAATCCTGCTGCCACCGTTCTTAAGATTGAAAACGTTTTAAAGCTAACCGCGCTTGAAAGCTGTTAAAGAGTAGTTTTGTTATTTCCATTTTACGTATGATCTCTAATGTATTTGTCAGTATAATGAACTATATACTTATGTACTTAAAGTGTAGCTTTCTATTAAATTTCCAAAATCCGTTCAGTATTTTTTTTAGCCTATTTGTAACACAAAAATAACAAATCCTTTCAACTATACTTTTAACGGCTCGATGGCGCAGATGGTAGTGGTCCTGTCCTATCTGCCAAGGGTTGTGAGTTCAACTCCACCCAGGACAAACATTTATGTCGTAATATTTATGTTTGCTCGGTGTCTGGGTGTAAAGATTTGTATTTAAGTAATATATTTTTGATTTCTTTGTTGTCTAACGTCCGTAACAAAAGTGCTTTAAGCGATTTGGCTCGGAGTCAGGTCAATGTGTGCGATGTTGTGTGATTTGCCGCGAGGTACCGGCAAAGTAGAATAGTGCATTCCTCTGTACCGGTTGTCGTTAGAGTTAATTAAGTACAAGATGGCGGTATATACATCCTAGACAGTGTAGCTCTTAATATATCGAGTGGAGATGGGCAGCAGCATCCCCGTCGCAAATGCTGCTTTCTGCGATCGCCAACACGCTTGTCCAGCGCGGCAACTCCCATAATTGTTCCCAAAGTTCCCCATTCCTTGGGGATGGCCTATGTCCAGCAGCTTACCTCCTATGGCTTTAATAATGATAGATTAGTCGTTGCTAGCCTGTGTTAATGGTTCGAAATAACAGGTCAGCCTTTTTTGCAGAACAAATGTACTAAATCAAATAGGATGATAGCAAAATTGCTGAACTAACATTATAATGGCAAAAATACGTATGACTGTCTGTTTATTGCGATTAAATTTGGTATGCGACAACTAAATTGTCTACCTTTTCACGCCAGAAATACAATGTGCATGAGACTTGAAATCTTAAAGTAACGTATTTCTTGTGTTTAACGTTTGATTAAAAAAAGCGTTTAAAATATGAACCGAGCACGTAAAAGGTGTTACGCCGCGGCGTCGTTTCCTTAAATAAATATCGTCAGTCAAGATTTGAGGCTCCGCAGGAGATGGGAGCTGAAAGGCAATAGTGGCTATACATTATGTATGAGATCCGATGGTGACAGGAACTGGGCTGTATTGTGTAGGGGATAAAGGCTAGATTGGGGTGCGAGGGACTCGGTCCGGTATTGAGCGGGGATGAATGATCACCGCGCGTTTATGTGTGTCCGGCGCTATGCTGTCTCCCGCGTACATCTTAAAAATGTACCCTTATAACTTGAGTGGGCGGTACCGCCTATGGTACTAAACTCTAAGTCGGTTTAGTATTAGCAATCTTAGATAATTCGTTAAATGTCTTTGTTACTTAGTACAAGCAATTACAACGTGCGGCGTCCTCATACCTTGAAAATTGAATGGTGTTCATATTCAACTTTTATTTCTAAGTTGGCCTTCTGATTGAGATTTAATAATAATAATAACTTGCACAAATCACAATATCTCAAACATTGACCTGATTCCATGATAAGTTACTGAGGCACTTGTGTTATAGTCATCAGACAACAGAGTTTTCATCATATTAACATAAATATCATCATATAAATAATTGTCCCGAGTGAGGATCGAACCCACGACCTTTATCGTACAAGACAGAGCTGGTTGGGTTCTCCAAAAAGGGAGTGAATTAGGTTTAAAAGATACTCACGAAGTCAAGTGAAACGTATGCTTGTTAGCTAACATTTGTGATTTAAAAGTCATCTGTTCATCTGTTTCGGATGGATATACCGCTATCTGTAGGTTTTGGTACCTTAGTCGTCTCTTACCACACCTGGTACAGGGGAAGATACTATTCTACTCTGCCTGTACCTCACGGAAAAATAATATTATTTTTTTCATAAATAACAATGCTTGAGGACTCCTGAGGGTGAAATTACAGACATCACATTGGTCATAAACTAGTCGAAAAAATTGACATTTGAAAGCTATAGAGATTTGTAATCTCTTAAAGGTCTGAAGACGATAAATTGATCACGTTTAAAAGCTCGAAAGGTAAAAGATACATTTGATAAAAAATGCTCTTTGCAAATTTTGTTTTAGATCAACGCGCCACATATTCTTGGACCAAGATATAGCCTGCACCCCCGCCACCCTCCCGCCCTCCCAATATGCAAATGCCCCGGGCAATGTTTAATGACGTCCCTCCCCCTCATTCGTCTACATAATCTGTGTCATTTTTCTTTGGAGTTTTCGCGAAAGTTGACTATCCACCGGCGTAACTTCGCCGGGATACATTTAAGAAGCGATATTCATAATGGCCTTCGTGTTAATTTTATTCTTTAATAGATGACAGTTGGATTTTCGTAGTTTTATATGTTGTGTTGACCACCTTTTACGGTTCTTGCAGGGATACCTTAATGTCAATTACAGGGCTACCTAATTCATGACCACAGGTCCAACATATTTACCTAGCATCAGCTAATGTACATCGTCATCATCCATCGGAAGGATCCTCCCTAAAAGTTTCTAATACAACCTTTCCGGTGCTCGTATGTCGGGTCTGAGCATTCGGTAGTGTTCCTATCTTGTCTGCCAATGGTCGTAAGTTTGACCCAGGACAAACATTTATAAAATATTCATGCGGATTTCAGCATTCCTTTCCAGAGGGTACCTTCGTGACGAGGATGCTGAAATCAGGTCCGCAGTCTCTTCTTATGACACGACCGAAGTTAACAAAACAAATGTTTTTATCAGCCACATCCACTGTTGGGCATAAGTCTCACCAAGGAAAAGGGAAATTTGCACATTATTGCCGCGCTGGGCAAGTAAGGTGGCAGAGCGCTGCTACTCATCCTAGACTTGTACATTTTAGCAACTCTGTTTCGGATAGAAAACCATCTTTTGGCTTCGGTACCTTAGTCGTACATGGAAAGGTATTATCTACTACCCATGGTACCCATTATTAATGCAAAATAAAAATAATAAATAGGTGCTTAAATAACAACAAAACAACAATTACAAAATCTTAAATAAACTATTTACACCAGAAAGAAAGTTCGACGCCATCTCCGGATGTAAATTAATAGACAATCTAAATACTTATTATAAATCAATCGTATTGATGGGAACCGTAAGAAAATACGATAGTTGTGTAATTCTTGCAAAAGAAGTAAATGAACCAAAATGAACTTGTGCCAGAATTTGTCCGAGCGTCGACTCGCACTCCCATAAAGATTTACAATATTGAATGTTCATCCGAAATTGTGTTTCAACACAACATTATTTATCACCAGTGTTCGGAGCGGGGTGTGATTGTGTCAAATTTTAAGAAAGTATTACAGCCATGTGTCAATATTAAAAAGGAGTTTCCCGCCCGCGGGGCGTGATAACCGGCACCCGCGTCCGCTGCCATCTCAGGAATACGCCGTGCACGAACATGCTTGTTCTTAGGGCCTGGTCTCGCTTTGAGTTTAGACCCTGTGTTTTGTAATAGCCCTTGTAGTCGCATTGTTTCACGCTCCAACGCTTATGCGAAAAATTTTACGCAAGTATTTCTTTTGAGATTTTCAAAACTTTGATTCTTTATTAAGAATAGAACCTTTAATAAATAAAAATAATTTTTAAAATAAATCTAACTACATTTCATTCATCACGCCTGAGTCCCATCGCTATAGGAAGATACAATGGATCTCCACTTGATACGATCTTGTCATACTTTTCACGCTTCTATTACTCGCATGTGTTCTTTTTATACACGCTCGTTCATTCTTGGTACCTCTGGCCTGGCCCTCTTTAATACCTCTTCCTGGTTGAGGTATGTTTGCCTAAATCGTAACATACCGAACTCAGAGTTGCTGATAAAGGTCTTTCAAAACAATTCTATAGACAGAGCTTAACGCGAGCGCTTATGTGCCGTGGAGTTGCGTCCGAGGGCTCAGTGATTCCTTGTTTGCCATGACCTGGTTTTAGCCCAGCAATGCTGGACATTGCTGATTCTTGGTAGGCTGTAGTCTCCTTCTATGAGTTCGTCATGTCACAGAAGGAGGCTGCGGAGCTGGCGCGTGGAAAATCAGCTAACGCGGACTCGCTTCGGCGAAGTTGGTTTGGAGGGATAAGAAGACGATTCCAATTCCTCATCCTCCTCTAAACTCGTCTACGAGTAACACATCGGACAGTCACAAGGCCAAGCTATCTGTATCCATCCTTTCCAGGAGGAATGGATGGACACAGATAGCTTTTATTTATATATTTTGTCAATATTTTTTTCTTTGCTAGGGAGCAAGGGGGGCTGGATAACAGGACCGATCGGAGAGAGGTAAGAACTTCGAAAGAGAGACCCACATCTCTCGATTTCCGGCTTGAGGCAACACCTCGGGGTGATCAGTGGGTATTCCGCTCAGCGGGAGTCCTATATACGTCGCAGCGCTCTAGTGTCCGCTAGGTCTATCAAAGACAGGTAAAAATTAAGAGGTCGTCCTATACCAAATCTTTAATTTACTTCCATTTTATATCTACTCGTATTTGTCCAGTCATTCTACTTTCATTCATCTTTTCTACATGATCAAATAATATTTATCTATTTTAGTGTTATATGGAAAGGCAGTAACATCTCACTAGTTAGATTATATCCTTCGATGTTTACCAATGTTTACAAAGGAAAACTTAAAAGCAGTATTTTTTTCGACATAATATAGTCTGAGGCAATAAATAGATCTAGTGCCTTTGAAATTGTCATAACAAAAACTTTCTTTCTGAACTGAAGTCTAAATGGTCTGTGAAGAAAAGTAGCTTCTCGCGTTTAGTACAACATATACTTTTATTAAACTAAGCAAGCACCTCCGCAGATCCTCCCGCAGTACATGCGCACATCAGATTTGATGAGCTGTAATTTGGGAGCCGCACCAGTGCGCTCACCGGTCGCACTGGTGCGGCTCGCCGGCAAGTTGCACTAGAGCAGTGTGCTCTGTCATGTGTTGTATTGGGAGGACTGAAATCGTAGTGCCTTCTGGAGGGAAGACTTTAGAAATGTGGGCTCAAATATCAGCGCCATCTATTGAGCGCTGTGAAAACGACGATAACAATGAAATTAAATTGAATGTGGTGTACAATGTTTACCGCATCTAGGACGAAACCTTTCTGTAAATTATTCGCGCGCTCCAGATTGTGAGTCCTCCATTAACGACTGGAAAGCGTTATCTTGTTATTGAACCAAACTGTCGCAAAGTACATTAAAAAGTTATGTTGCTTTATTTGACTTTCCTGAATTAGTTCGTTTGCGGTCCGACTAATGTCGCGTATAATTACATTATGTTTTAGAATACTGAGATTTATTTAAAGATTCATTATATCAACCATTGGAAGTCTACTATTAAACATAGGCCTCCTCATGACAGGGCCCATAATTGCCGCACTGGGCAAGCGTGTTGGCAATCGTTGAGTGTAACTTTCGCAACTTAATGCTGCTGCCCATTTCCGTCCTACGCATTTGAGCTACACTGTTTCGGATGGATATACCGCCATCTTTTGGTTCTAGTACCTTAGTCTTACGACATCTGGTACAGGGAGATGTACTATTCTACACTGCCGGTACCCCACGGCAACTTCAAGGTTTTGGCACACAAAATATTGGTAACTTGAAAAGTGCTTATAAAAAATAAAACATCTTAAAATAATGTATAAAAAGTGCCAAGCTGGGCAGCAAATTTTAAATCATTTTAGAACCCATTTCAACCACAGAATAATATTGACTTCAACACAGAACAATCGCGGACAACATTGAATATTAAAATATTCAACTGAACCTAATTTGTTGAAAATGCATCGTTAAGTTAACGAATCCATATATAAAAAAAATTAACGCGCGAATGGAAACGGAATGTTAATTGAATTTCCGCGGCCGTACGCTATGTTTGCACTGCATGTTGTTGTGCTGTAAATCCTGTATTTATATTTAATCCATTCAGCCCGTGCTTGCCAAAGTTTACATATAAAATTACAAGGCATCTTACACATTGACCTGGCCTGAGGTAATTAGTTTATATCACTTGTGTTACAGATGTCAGAGACAACATAAGGATGACAATTATAATACATAAATACATATTAAACACCCAGAACAAACACATCATCACCAATACAGACATTGGAAGTCCACCGTTGGACATAGGCCTCTTCAAGAAAGAGGGAATTTTGCCCATAATTGCCGTGCTAAGCAAGCGTATTTGTAATCGCAGGGCGCAGCTTTCGTGACGGGTATACTGCTGCCCATCCCCACCCTCTGCATTTGAGCTACACTGTTTCGGATGCACATACCGCCATCTGTCGGTTCTGTTATCTTAATTGCCTCATACGGCACCTGGGACAGAGAGAGATACTATTCTACTCTGCTGGTAACACATATTTTCATCACATGAATGTTAGTTCTGGCTTAGTCAATATATACTAGTCTCATGATGCTGCCTGTCCTATTTTATCGCCAATTTACCGCAATCTGTCGGTTTTAGTACCTTAGTCGCCTCTTACGACACATGGTACAGAGGGAGGTACTACTCTAGTCTGCCGGTGACACACGGCAAATAAGATGCGCCGTGAGTTTCCATCAGTAGATTTTGGCAAAGTTATTTTACACTATCACTAAGTGGCCATTTCCAGGTTAACAGTCTCTGTATTTATTTGATAGTTGGAGAGTGTTTGTAGATCTTCCCTAGTAAACAATGTTGTTTTAGTTTGTTTTAATCAAGCTTACCGAGGAATCGATGATAGTAAAACATTTGTTAACTTAAACAATAAGAAAATAGCTGTCGGTTTAAAGGAGCAACATTTATTTCTATCGAAATAATCAGTACACGTCCTAATGAGTAACTAAAATTAGCGAAACAGAAAAAGAGATGCGTCTACAAATCAATATTATGATATCATCACAGCAGCCGTAAAACGCCAACTGGTGGACATGGGCAGGATAATGCATAAAAAAGGGGTAATTTGCCCATAATTGACGCGTTGTGCAAGTGTGGTGATAATAGTAAAGCGTTTGCAACCGCAAACCTTGTTCCATTTGAGCTAAACTGCTTTGAATTGATATACCGCCACGTGTTGGTTCTGGTAACTCAGCCGCCTCCTATGACAACTGGTACAGGGGGACTATTCTGCAGGTACCATACGGCAAATAAAAATATACATACGATAAAAATATGTCTATCAGTTTCAAGCTACTTATACGTTAAGTCCGTATAATAATGTAAGTTACTATAACATAGCAAATGTTCAGAAAAGGCGAAGTAACGTAGATTCAGGCCTACATTTCTCCACGGACAAAAAAATCTTCTCAAAACATTCAAAATTTTAATATGAACTGCAACTTCGCTGCGATATTTTTTGCTTGATGAAAAACAGCTGCTGGTCAAACGCAAAAAGAGCGAGCGGGCGGCGGCGCCGACCTCGCGCCCGCCACATACCGTACACACGGGTGCAAAAAGGTTGTCGCAGCCCGGCGACTCTCGTCCGATTCCCTTTAACACAAAGCCTATATCAATCACACCGATCTATCAAAATTCACTATAGAGAATATAGCTAAATTCCCTATCACGTTTAAAATAGGGCATGCCACTCTGTTGGATTTTTATTTAGAGTCAATGTGAAAGTTTCTGCATTAAAAATTAAGTTTTAAATGCAGAATTTTGAGGTAATAAAAAGCGTTAACTGTTTAGTTTTAAAACAAAGTTTTTGTAAGTGCCGTCGTAGATAAAGGTTTCGTCAACCTGACCAAGAAGGCATGAGACCTTCAACATAATCAGATTTTCTTTCGATTCAGATAAAATTGGAGTGTTTCTTTGTAATATTTAAATAACCGCTTTCTACTACATGCATGTATACACGGTACACATACCAAAATATATTTTTCCACAATTTTTGTCTGTTTACTGGGAGATAGTTTATGTAATAGGTAGTAACTTACACTATATTACATCACGCTGCGTCCGGAAGGAGCGGAGCATTGATTAAAAAAGTGGCAAAAACCGGCAAAGAATTTACGTACGTTGCGTGCGCTGCGTGGAAGTTTGTAGTTTGAAAGGAGATAAACTGCCCAAAGTCCCAATTCTACACGGACATAGTCGCGGGCACAGCTAGTTTAGAATATATCAATAAGGCTACGTTCACATGACGTGCCTGCATAGTTGCTTGGTGCCGCGCGGACATGTGAACTAAGACTTTGTATATTTTTACGAACAGAGTGTAAATACACTGTTTAACCTTAGTAAGTGTATATAGTGTGATAGCGACCAAACGTGATTGTTATATCAGTCTTAAAATACTCGCAAGATAGCAGCAATCATTTGTTATCCAGATATTTTATTTATATCAATTAAATATATACTTTTAAAAACCAATGTCACGCCTTATCTGTGGCCTACTGGCGGCGAGTTTGGGTGTCGATAAATATGGTATTATAAATATCACTAATCTGTACCTGTTATTTTTTAATACATTTTGCAATCTATGGTAGACCATAGCAAAACAGTTGTTATGGTCTACCACTGTGAGGTGAAAAACTTGTTTGATCAGACCGCTTATCGACGAGCAGCACTTTATAAGCCAACGTCATTAGTATGGAAGACGCGTAGTAGGAAAATAATTTACAAAGAAAAAACTCTGCTTTTATGTTTTGCAAACATAAATAAAATATTGAAATAAATAAATTCCACAGCATTTCATACATTGACCTGATTCCGTGATAAGTCACTTAAAACACTTATATTACGAACATCCGACAACAGAGAAATCACAAATATACTACTCAAATACATATATTTAACATCCAGACACAGAACAAACTTAAATATCATCATATAAATATTTGTCCAAGGTGGGAATCGAACCCAACCATTGAGAAGTCCACGGCTGTACATAATTACCACAAAATTGCCGCGCTGGGCAAGCGTGTTGGCAATCACAGAGCGCAGCTTAGGATGCTGCTGGACATCCCCGCCTTGTGTATTTAAGCTGTATTGTTTGGGATGCATATACCGCCATCTGTCAGTTCTGGTGCCTTAGTCGTCTCTTACGGCACCTGGTGCAGTGGGAGGTATTATTTTAATCTGCCGGTACCTCTCGGTAATTTTTGAAGTAATGACATAATATTTTTTACGGACAAATGTATTATTACTGCACAACTCTGAACTAACTCTCAAAGTCAGTTTTGTTATTATAAAGCGACCCTGTGCCCGCACTTCAAACCCGACCAACGATACTTCCGTGTATAGCATGGACCAACAGCTGTCCGACCAGCTCCAAGGAACCAGTGCTCCGCGGGATGATTCTAGGACAATTATGCTGTTTGTGTTTTTTAATGGTAAATCCCCCGGTATTCCCCACAAATTTTCCCCTTTCTTCGGGAGGCCTATGTCCAGTAGTGGACTTTCAATGGCTGGTATGATAAATGCCCTGGAGATTGGTACAGCCGTATCAGGTGATATTTTACTTTGTGGGACTTTTTACATGTTTATAATAATATGTTTATACAAAATACATTATTGCGTAGGTAAGATATGGTTTAGGTTTGAGTGTAAGCTCTCTATAACTCGCGCTAAAACTAACTTGTATTTGAGTCCAAAATTATTTGTTGTTAATGTTCCTAGTTTTGGTCCTGAACTATAAATAAAATGTTGTCTCGAATCTAATTAATGCTAATGTAGTGGAATAGATGGCGTATATACACTTGAAAGAGCGTAGTTTAAATGTGCTGTGGTATTCCCGTCGTAAATCTACTTTCGCGATAAGGATGCTACTGCACATCCCCACTCCGAGCTAAGCTACACTGTTTTGGATAGACATACCACCATCTGTCAGTTCTGGTACCTTAGTTTACGACACTTGGTACAGGGGGAGGCACTATTCTTCTCTGCCCGAACCTCACGACTTACTATTAAACTGATTTAAAAACTGAAAATTCATAGACTCACGAGTTTGTCTAGGTATCACTCAAGAGCTCGAAGAAAGATGCGATAAATAACGGGCAATTTCACGATGGAAAGCTTGCGAAAGACCAGATTGCCAACGGCTGGCTCAAATGTGTTCGCTTAATGTGCAGCGGGTGCGGGCGTTGTTGTCATGAATATATGCAATAATATACTACGTCACCATAATCGACAAATTGTGAGATATCTGCATTAACGCCGCATCTGATCCTGACTCTGTTATCGATAGCTGTGAGTTGCTTGTATTTGCTACAGTGTTAGCAAACGCAAGTGAATAGTGCAATAGTGAAGCTTCTATATGAGTAGAATTGGTGTCTATTTGTAATTTAAAATTATCTAAATACATATAAAAGTAATATACCGGTAGGTATAGAAAGAAATATTTCTTTATCTGAGTGTCTCTCTGCTTGTTATGGCTTACATCTGAAACGGTTGGACCGATTTTTAACGGGTCTTTAACTGGTAGATTGCTGATGTTATAACGAGTAACTTAGGCTACTTTTAATATTTATATTCTCGCCGCTAGATGATAAATATAATAAAACTTACCCGCGAGATTGTCCGCAAGGTCTTTTGTTTATATAACACACCCAAAGAACTCTTGTCACTTGAAGAAGTCTATATCGCAAATAGACTTTATTAAAAAGAAAACAAGCCGTTTCTTTAAAAAGGCAAGTTTATACAACGGGAAAGTATTTTCAGGATAAAAAGTATTTGTAAGATTAAAAAGCACATGTTTTGTTTTCGGTACAAAAAATAGCCTATGTTTTAAGAGACTATCAATAAATCTTTGTTCAAAAATTTCATCGAGAGTTGTTTAGCCGTTCCGCCGTAACAGACCATCAAACATCCATCCACACAAACTTACGCTTTTATAATATGAGCCGGATAATCCTAATTGCGATCAGTCGCTAGACTATCTTTTTAATTTCAGTTTAGTAATCGAAGTGTCGTGTCGTAAGTCATTCATTATATCATATTCAGTCATTTTTTGGGTAAATCTGATGCTGGACTATTCAAGTCCCTGCACCAAGACTATACAAGTCCAGCATCAGATTTACCCAAAAAATGTGTAGTCAGCAACTCGGACATCGAGCCGGGATTATCAAGAAACATTTATTTACCACAATTACGTAACTGTCTAGCTTTGTTGCAATATAGTGGGGCGCGGTGAGGTCCCGACACGTAGAGGTTATCGCAGGGTGAGGATCATTCCAATCCGCGGGGGACTTACCACTGATAAAACAACTCCAGACTCCTAAGACCTTGATACTTCTCGACATGTGGTAGAAAAGTCGTCTGCATCCGTATATCATTCTCACCTATTTCTACCGCTAAATAGCAGTGTTCGCATAGTTGTGTTCCGGTTTGATGGGTGAGAGAGGCAGTGAATTTACTGGGTAATGTGACATAATATCTTCAAGTTACAAGGTTGCCAATCACTAGCATATCCTTGTGATATTACGAGCGTCTATAGGCTGCTTTTCTGTCCATAATTGCCGCGCTGGGCAAACGTGTCGGCAATCTCAGAGCGCAGCTTTCGCGACCTTGATGTTGCTACCCACCCCGGCCTGTGCATTTGAGCTGCTCTGTTCCGGTTAGATATACCGCCATCTGTCGGTTATCGTACCTTAGTCGCTTCTTACAACACCTGATGCAATAGGAGGTAATATTCTACTCTGCCGAAACCTCAAGGCTTATAAAAGTAATACATAGTATCAGAACAATTGGCGCATCAGCCTCATAGCATAGAGCGACTTCTTCCGGGAAACCTTTACATGGAATGAGGTAGTTTTAGGTGTTCCTAATAAACATATTTTGAAGGCTTTGAAGAGCTGAAATTCGTAATATAAATAAATAACACAACACGGGCATAAATGTGTCACGTGATAATACTGATATTTTAGGACCCGTCCGATTGAATGATCGGACGGGTACTTTAATTAATGAAAGGTAAATTTGCGTCTCATTTGTTGAACTGACTAGGTGGTAAGTCGCTTTGAGCACTTACATTACGGACATCATAGAGGAATTACAAATATAATACTTAAATACATATATTTAATACCCAGACAGAACAAACACAAATATTATCATATCAATTTGCACATAAGATAGGATCACTACCAACTGCGCTATCGGGCCCGTCAATTATGACCCTTTAGGTCGTCTGCATTATGTTTCAGTTATATATGTTATCACTTTAATTTTTTGACGATTCGACAATGATTTTCACGGGCCTAGTCAGATACAGTATATTTGAGTATAAGTAAGAGAAACAATCTGTTCATAATCTATTTCCAATTTGTTCAACGATTTTTTAAACATTTATAAATTACTGCTGTGCCCGTGACTTCGTCCGCGTGGAACAGTTTTTTTTTAAGTACCACACCTCTTTACCTTAACTGATATAAACTTTGAATGCTATGTTTACTTATATTGAATCAATGGCTATAAAATAAGTTTTAAGTTTCTAGCTCCAAAAATAGCGATACTTCCATACAACTTTTCATCCCCCCTTTCAACCCTCACAACCCTTTTTCGAATTAAAAAATATGTATGTCCTTTGTCGGGGTCTAAAGATTGTCTGTGCCAAATTTCATCAAAATCGGTGTAGAGGTATAAGCGGGTAAGCGTAACAGAAAGACAGACAGACAGTAACTTTCGCATTTATAATATTAGTAGGGATATCGTTAGCAGTTATTTGTTTGCCGTAAGTACGTGCGGATTAGAAACCTCTGTACCAGGTGTTGTAAGAGGCGACTAAGGTACCGGAAACGACAGATAGCGGTATGTCCATCAAAACAGCGCAGTTCAAATACAACAGAATGAGGGTGGGCAGCGGCATTGGTAAAGCTATGCTCTGCGATTGCCACCAGGCGGAAAATATGGACAAAATTCCTTATTCTTAGGGAGGCCTATGTCCAGCAGTACGTTGTATGTTCTACAGCTGGTGTGATGATGACAGTGAAACAGTTCACTTTGGGTATCAGGATTAAGAACATACAATGTCTCCCTTAAACTTATAAAACAGTTCATCTTCATCATCATACCAGCCATTGAAAGCTCAGGGCTGGACATAGGCCACCCCAAGAAGAAGGGTTTAAATTAGACTAGAGGTATACCATAGACAAACCCCCGGTTTGGCTTGTATGGCATTGGTACATCACTCTCATCCATTTGCACTACCAACCAGCAGTGTGCGTTTTGCTGTGATCAAGTTTGATGGTAGGCATGATCAGTTTGGCAATGTGCTAATGACATTCTTATGATAATACAAGAGTTCAGAGTTTACAGGCTTCGGTTACGCTTCCGCTCACGCGAACCATGTGTTTGTTTGTAAACGCAAAAAAGTATAATTCCGTTTATGATTTATTATTGTTGCTGCCCGGTAACCAGCCTATTAATAATTTAAAGTTGTCGTTTATCGCCTATATTTTTCTACGTTATCTGTATATACTTATCTATCTTATCTTCTGCTCTTCGCTATCTTACTATATCTGCTATACTTTATAGCACAACATGTTATTTTAATAGACAAAGTAATAAAATACAAAAAACATCAATATGATGAAGCATCTACCAATAATAATAGCAATACTTAATACATTTTCATTTGCCGTGAGGTACCGGCAGAAAAGAATAGTACCTCCCCAAGTACTAGGTGTCGTAATAGGCGACTAAGGTACGAGAACCGACAGGTGGCGGTATATCCATCCGGAACAGTGCAGCTCAAATGCAATGTATGTTAGTTCAAGTTTCCTTTTGTTGTTGAATAAAGTTATTATTATTATTATTATGTGCAGTAGCATTTCCGTCGCGATAGCTGCGCTCTGTGATTGCCAACACGCTTGCCCAGCGCGGCAATTATGGGGTAAAAAACCTCCTTTCTTGGGGAGGCATATGTCCGCCAGTGGACTTTTAGTGGCTGGTATGATGAATACTTAAGACATTACGCGGTCGGTAGAATTTTTAAAATTTCTCTTTTGAAGGCAGGAAATCTGTTAATAAAAGCATCTATGCTTTGCCATTGCTTGTTTTATTTTATATCACAGTGGACAAACGAGCCTACGAGTTACCTCATAGTAAGTAATCAGCGTCGCTTCTGGACACCTGCAACTCCGAAGGAGTCACAGGCGTGTTGCCGACCTTTAGAGAAGAGATTTTGCTTTTGAAGGTCCCTAAGTCGCAACGGTCTGGGATTTTTTTTATTCGACCAGGTCGACGAACATGGGTCAATATGAAAATAAAAGAACATAGTCCGCGTGATAGTAACCGTCACTGCAGCCTGTACACGCTCGTAATATCACAAGGATATCACTAACGTGTTGCCAACTCTGTGACTTTAGGATATTATGCCACATTACCCAGTGATACCTCTATCACCCTTAGACCGGAACACAACAATGCGAACACTGCTATTTAGTAGAAATAGGTTAGAGTGAAGTACTAATACAGACGACATATTGTATGAGGTCTCATTATCCGCAAATACATCCAAAAGGTTACAGGATTGCGAGGTACCCACGTTCTAGTTGCTTCTGGAATCGCGCAAAGGAAACCGCTGGTAGAACCATTTACATATTAAAAGTAGGTACACTCAACACCCGTAAAGATGTGTGAACTCACACGAAAAGACATCACATAAGCTGAAAGAAGGCAACAATCATCCTAATTGATGTCAGCTCGTGCATCGTCCCACCCGAGCCGCTCCACGCCTCAAGTATACTTTCAAGCAATTGTCGTCGACGCACACATTTTCCGGTCTTTTCCGGTACAAACCTAAATTGATGTGAATGAGTGACAACACAACATACTACAACATGACTACCCGACCCCGTGGCAAGTAACTGTAATCTATAAATTAAATTTCTGATGAAACTCACTCGAGTTGAGGCTATCAGGAAACAGAGGAATCACACATAGAATACTAATATAAATTATATCTAGTCATATCTAATAATACATTCACCCTACATCTCATACATTGACCTGACACCGTTCTAAGTTTCTTTAAGCACGCGTGTAACGGACATCCGCCAAATATCATACTTAAATACAGATATTCAACATCCAGACACAGAACAAACACAATTATCGTCATATAAATATTTGGGATCGAACCCACGACCTTTGGAGCACAAGATAGTATCATTACCATCTGCGCCATCGGGCCCGTCTTTGTATTACATGTTTCTTACATAGTTAAATACATATATAATGTTTGCCACGCGTGAGGATCGAAGATATAGTTTTCTTTAGTAGACATTATATTTAAATTAATATAATAAGTCTTATAGATCAACACTTGTCAAGGTACCGGCAGAGTTGAATAGTACCCCTCTCTGTAGCAAGTGTCGTAAGAGGCGGCTAAGGTACCCGAACCGGCAGAGGGCGTATCCATCCTATAGAGTGTAGCTCAAATGCACAGGGTGGGTATGGGTAGCAGCATCCCCGTCGCGAAAGTTACGCTCTGCGATTGCCAAAACGCTTCTTTCTTGGGGAGGCTTATGTCCAGCAGTGGCCTTCATTAGCTGAAATCAATGATGATGATGAAATCAACACAGTTTCCTGTTGGCCATATTGCATTTACAATAATTTTGTGGAAAATGTGTAAACAAACGAACGAATAAACCCTAGAATAAACCTAGCATGTGTAATATATAGATAATCTATTAATAGTATTATGTCAAATTATAAAAATAAAATATAGAAAAAAATATATATTTGGATATTTCCTGGTAATTCGCGCGTAATGATAAAAGTGCATCGATAAAATCAAATAATGACACCAGCTGTACACTCAATGTTGCGTGACTTAGGTAATATAATACTATTACTATGGTCATCTTAATAATTATTTATACTTTGATAAAAATACCTCCAACAAATTTAACGCTCACTTACCTTATCCCTGCGTCTTTGTCTGCGTCATTTGTGACATGAAGCAGTAATGTCAATCTTCCTAAGACCCATTGTTAAATACAGTATGAATAAACATAATTCAAAAGAGCGATTAGAAAGAATAACAAGAAAGAGTAATAAGAAAAAGTAATATGAAAGAGTAATAAGAAAGAGTAATAAGAAAGAGTAAAAAGAAAGAGTAAAAAGAAAGAGTAATAAGAAAGAGTAATGAGAAAGAGTTATAAGAAAGAGTAAAAAAAAGAACAATAAGAAAGAGTAATAAGAAACAGTAAAAAGAAAGACTAATAAGAAATGGTAAAAAGAAAGAGAAATAAGAAAGCGTAAAAAGAAAGAGAAATAAGAAAAAGTAACAAGAAAGAGTAAAAAGAAGAGTAATAAGAAAGAGTAATAAGAAAGAGTAATAAGAAAGAGTAATAAGAAAGAGTAATAAGAAAGAGTAATTAGAAAGATGTAAAAGAAAGAGTAATAAAAAATAGTTAAAATAAAGAGTTAAAAAAAAGATTAATAAGAAAGAGTTTTGAGAAAGAGTAATAAGAAAGAGTTATTAGAAAGCGTCAAAAGAAGAGGAAATAGAAAATGTTAAAAGAAAGAGTAATAAAAAAGAGTAATATGAAAGAGAAAAATAAAGAGTAAAATAAAAGAGTAATAAGGAAGAGTAATAAGAAAAAGTGATAAGAAAGAGTATTGAGAAAGAATAATAAGAATGAGTTGAAAGAAAGAGTAAAAAGAAAAAGAAAAAGTAAAGTATAAGGAACAGTGATAAGAAAGAGTAATAAAAAAGAGTGATAAGAAAGAGTATTGAGAAAGAGTAATAAGAATGAGTTAAAAGAAAGAGTATTAAAAAGGAGTAGTAAAAACGAGTAATAAGAAAGAATAAAAGGAAAGATTTAAAGGAAAGGGTAAAAATAAATAGAAATAAAAACGAGTTATAAGAAAGATTTAAAAGTAAGAACATAAAGAAAAAGTAAAAAGAAAGAGTAATAAGAAAGAGTGATAAGAAAGATTAATGAGAAAGAGTGAAACGTAAGAGTAATAAGAAAGAGCAATAAGAAAGATTAATAAGAAATATTAATAAGAAGGCGTGAAAAGAAAGAGTAATAAGAAAGAGTTACAAGAAAGAGTAATAAGAAACAGTAAAAAAAAGACTGAGAAGAAAGAGAAAATAGAAAGAGGAATAAAAATAGTAAAAAGATAGCTTAATAAGAAAGAGTAAAAAAAAGTAATTAGGAAGAGTAATTAGAAAGTGTAATATGAAAGTGTAATTAGAAAAAGTAATAAGAAGGAGTGATAAGAAAGCGTAACAAGAAAGAGTAAAAAGAAAGAGTAATAAGAAAGAGTTATAAGAAAGCGTAATAAGAAAGAGTAAAAATAAAGAGGAACAAGAAAGAGTAATAAGAAAGAGTTACAAGAAAGACTAATAAGAAACAGTAAAAAGAAAGACTGAGAAGAAAGAGAAAATAGAAAGAGGAATAAGAAAGAGTAAAAAGATAGCGTAATAAGAAAGAGTAAAAAAAAGTAATCAGGAAGAGTAATTAGAAAGTGCAATAAGAAAGAGTAATTAGAAAGAGTAATAAGGCGGAGTGATAAGAAAGAACAAAAAGAAAGAGCAATAAGAAAGAGCAATAAGAAAGAGCAATAAGAAAGAGTAAAAAGAAAGAGTAAGAAGAAAAAGTTATAAGAAAGAGTAATAAGAAAAAGTAATAAGAAAGAGTAATATGAAAAAGTTATAAGAAAGAGGAAAAAGAACGAGTAAAAAGAAAGAGTAATAAGAGAGAGTAACAAGAAATCGTAAAAAAAAGAATAACAAGAAAGAGTAATAAGGAACAGTTTAAAGAAAGAAAAGAAAAGAGTAATAAGAAAGAGTAAAAAGAAAGAGTAATAAGAAAATGTAATCAGAAAGAGTCATACGGGAAGATGGCCGATGGGGCGGTTCTGGAATGGAAGAATTGCATTAAGAAGCCTAGCATACTATGTTCACCGACAAGGTAGATAAAAGATACGAATAGGTTTATTAAATGGTGCTGGATGTAAGTCGCATACAGTCGGACTATGTCCAAGCAGTAGATCTACATCTTGATGTTTCAATGAAATAAAAATAAATAAATGCCCTAAATATATCATACTTGACTCCGCGGTAAGTCGCTTCAAGCACTTGTGTTACGGATACCAGGCAACAGAAGAATCACAAATATACTGCTTAAATACATACATTTTACACCTAGACACAGAACACACGCAAATATTTTCATATAGGTAAATATTTGCTCTGGGTGTTAATCAAACCCACGATCTTGGAGCACAAGATAATGTATCATTACTCAACACCAAACGAGACGCAGGAACGAATTATCTGATAGTATAAATGTTTGATATAATGATGATTATGATGAAGATATTAGAAGATCATATTGTTCGCTGATACGAAACCATACTTCCACTAAGGAATATTAGCAAACACTTCTTGTCAGTTTCAAGTCAAATGTACTTTTAAAAGGCAAACTCCGTACCAAAATATAGCATAAGCAGTCTAATTAGAGAAAAAATACACAACAAAATGCTATGTAATTAAGGCAGAAACAATTGAAAACAAAATTAACCTGTCAATGCAAAATTCAATTCAAATAGGAACGTTATTTTTTTTGCCTTTTACGCAAAATCTATTAGCAGCTGCGGGCCTCAGTAAATAGATGAATGTACAGAAAAAAATCCAGTATAATGAGGCGAGATAAATGCCCTGTTCTCATAGACATAGAGTTCAATATGAGTGGGGCATCGATGTGAGCGGAGTATCGGCGTAGATCGAGTGAGATATATCGTATCCAGTGCAAATAAAACGTCCGGAGTGCGCGGGCGACTGTTTCGCGCGCCGAGAGCTCCCACGCGCTTTAGTTTAAATTCTGACAGAGCGGTGATAATCTCCTGAGTTAATCCTAAAAATATATTATAAATAAAACCCTGCACCATGAAGCTGGACAAGACTTTGACCGAAGTCAACATAAATCAGAATTTGCTGAACGTCAAATATGCGGTGCGCGGGCCCATCCTCGACCGGGCGATACAAATCGAAAGGGAGTTGGAAAAGGTAAATGATTTATTAATAAAAAAAAATTTACAAATGTTAATATTTCTTGGGAGGCGAGAGAATGCATGTGG
>JACJUM010002971.1:17595589-17655756 GCA_020976665.1 Heortia vitessoides
ATCTCTTTGTCGAATCGATATTTTTTTATCTCTTTGTCGAATCGATAATTTTTTATCGATAGTTTAAATTTCCTTTAAGATTAGATTAGATTTGGAAAAAAAATATTAGTTTGAAATAAATTCTCCAATTTCATTCGTCACAGCTATTTAACGTAGCGACATATTTCTAACATGCATGATTTATGAATTACTAATTCATAAATCATGCGCATTACAACTATTATCGGCTTTTGTTTTTAGATACACAAGTATTCTCAGTAGAATGATAATGATTTCCGATTTTCGAGATATATTTTGAGTAAACAAGATAATGTTTGCATAATGAATTTTTTTAATTATGCAAACAGCGTTACACAGTAAACACTTATTTCTTTGGAAGAACTTCACTTTGAGAGGTGTTTTGTATAGAAAGTGCCACGTAACACCTTAGGCTGCAATTATGTTATAAAAAGGTTTAAAGGATTATGTTACTTATAAATCAAATTCAGGACTAACCATTGAACTTGGCATCCAATTAGATCTCATTTATTTTGTCGTTGAAGTCAACAACCGAGGCACATATCATAATATTGAACTTGGCTCTCATTACACATTTATGTTTTTGATTGGATATAAAATAATTAAATTAACTGACACAACTAGTAAAACATAGGAGTTGGTGATAGAAGAATGAAAATTTGGGGTCGTAACATACAAGTAACATTTTTAATGCCACATTATAAAACAATAAAAAGAATGTCCAAAATTAAAAAATACATGTTCGGGTTGGAGTACCCTTATCACTCAGGAGCATCTATAAGAATCGGTCGAGCTGTTTCGGAGGAGTGTGTACACTGTGACGGGAGAATTATATGCATTAGAAGAATTAACGAGGGCTGCATTTGACGGGCCCAATGGCGCAGAAGGAAGTGATCCTATTTAGTGTGCCAAAGTCGCGGGTTCAATCCCAGCCAAGAACAAATATTTATATGATGATATCTATGTCTGTCCTTTGGTTGGGTGTTAAACATATGTATTAATAGTATATTTGTGACTGTACTGGCGTCCGTAAAACACGTGCTTTAAGCGACTTATCGCGGAGTCAGGTCAGTGTTTGAGATGTTACGGAAATTTATTACTATTTTTACTACACTTGCGAATCGGCAATATGTATTGTTGTTGGCTTATGGCAACTACAGTATTGGTGTTGTTTAGAAAATGTATAAGAGTTATAATTTCAATGGACCATGAATTATTGTAATACATTTTTTACTCAATATCCGTACTTTGAATTATGTGTAGTCTGAAATACTCTATCTGATTGTTTCTTACATATTTAAATCGAGTTTAGTGTTAAAAAAAACATCTGGTCTCAGTTTCTAGGCGGTGTTTTTCCAAGAAATCTTTTATCAAAACATTAAAAGTTTTAGTTTACTCTAAATAAAGTATGTTTTTGTGTGACAACTTAGCGGTTTGCCAATTGTTGCGGCATCCCGGCATTATGACTTAATATAAGTGGTTTCGAAGAACATAATTTTGCGGCGATACTCAATTCAAAGTCAGTGTTGGAGTTAACACCATCTCTTCAATATTGTAAATTATTAGATTGTTAGGTTTGATGGGTTCGATGGTGCAAACGGCAGTGCTCATATCTTACGCGCCAAAGGGTCGTGGGTTCGATCCAAAACCAGGACAAATATTTATATGATTATGAGTATTTGTGTTTGTTTGGTATTTGGGTGTTAAGTATGTATTTAGTTATTATACTTGTGATTCCTCTATTGTCTAATCCAAACCACAAATGTTTTAAGCCATTTATTTCGGGTTCAGGTGAATGATAATGAGATCTTGTGTGAATTAATAAAGAGTTTTTGACAGACATTCCAATGTATTACTTTGACAATTTATTAAAAAGGATGGTTGTAACTTCAATGCACAATGTTCAATGCACATGCATTGAACTGTCAGATTTATCTTTCTTTTGTGTTCTGGTTTGAAGGGTGAGAGAGGCAGTGAAATTACTGGGTCATATGACATAATATCCTCAGGTCACGAGGTCTATCAATACTTCCTACGACGAAAAACAATATTTTAAGTGAATGTTCTGATGAAACATTTGAATCAAAACTGTTCGTCAATATATAATTATTGTTTCATTACACCTGTTTGTGATTGCGATCGTCATACTTCATACAAATTGCGTCAACAACTCTGCGATCGTTGGCCTTCGGCACGCGCTGGCGGCCCGCAGCGGGCTGCGTCCAAGTACTCCCATTAGTAACACGGAATCTTTTGAATATTTCACGACTTCTCCCCCTACCTCCATTTTACCAGTAAGTTATTCCAAATTAGTATTTAAAGTCGTACAAATTGTGATACCACTGTATACAACGAAAGAACGCGATTTGGTCTAATAGTACTTACCAGTTTTCTTCTACCACATTAAAATCAGAACTTTTTTCTTTAAAAAAAATGCGGGCAATGAACCGGGCCCCATTCTTCCCCTGGAAAATAGCGTACCAATTATGTCTACATGTCTTACATGATTCATACTTCTACAAGAGTGGACTAATGGAAAAATAAGTTATTTCTTAGATGATGAAATTGCCAGATTAAAAATCTCAGTTTTAATTTGTAGTAACGCTTGCAAAATTTAATTCAAATCCAATCTCTGGCTGAACCGTGAAGGAAGCATAAATAGAGAGTGTAATTTTCGCTTTTATAATAATACTAAAAGTGCCCGCGACTTTGTCCGCGTGGAATAGTGACTTTGGGGGGTATAGTAGCCTTCCTCGACAAATTGACTATCCAACACTGAAAGAATTTTTCAAATTGGTTCAGTGGTTCCTGAGATTAGCGCAGATTTATAATATTAGTATAGATTTATGTATGTGTACTATTTTATTACAGTCATCGTTTATGGCTGCCCTGCGAACCCTCTCCCGAATCAGACACAAGACGGAGGAACCCATATTAAAATTTAATCAACGGATTCTGAATGCTTAGTAGTTAGAAAATGGATAAAATAAAACAATTGTCGTCCCGGCCTCACACTCAACCGCCTCTGCCGTTTGCATGCGAACTCTACCTATATGTCAATACACGTAATACCTTAAGATAACCGTAACCTTTAGATAACTTCTTAACGAAATCGCGTTTAAGTTTAAATTTCAAGTGACGAAAAAGTGTGTTATGCTTTTTTATTGTATACAGAATGTACCAGAAATCATCATAATCACATCAGCTGCAAGAAGTCCACCGCTGGACATAGGCCTGACCAAGTCATCTCCGATAGGACCGGTTGTATCCAGCCTGTGTCCAGCGCGATCCTGCGGTCTTAGTCAGATCGTCTGTCCATCTTGCAATTAATAAAAATATTATGTAGGGTATACACAAAATTAATTTCAATAAACATGTATACAACACTGTGTGAACGACACAACATCTTCAATGAAGGAAACATTCATTGTTTTAGTTTGTATTATCTTTAATATAAATCACAAATTCACACGACATCTCATACGTTGACCTGACTCCGAAATAAGTTGCTTGGATCACCTGTGTTACGGATATCAGATAACATCATCATATCAGCCATTGGAAGTCCACCGCTGGACATAGGCCATCTCAAGAAAGGGGGAAATTTGCCCATAATTGCCGCTGGGCAAGCGTGTTGGCAAACGCAGAGCGCAGCTTTCGCGACAGGGATGCTGATACTCAACCCCGCCCCGTGCATTTGAACTGTACTGTTTTGGATAAATATACCGCCAATTGTCGGTTCTGGTATCCTAATCGCCTCTTACGACACCAGGTACAGAAATATAACAGAGGAATCACAAATGTAATACTTAAATAGATATATTTAACACGCAGATACAGAACAAATGCAAATATTCATCATGTAAATATTTGCTCTGGGTGGGGATTGAACCAACGAGCTTCGGCGCACAAGATGGGATCACCACCATCTTCGCCAACGGCCCGTATAATTAAATGCCAAAATTTTCTCACTCACGCTCACGAGAAATTAAATAAATTCCTTGAACTCCATTTAATTTTGACCACCGGTCACTTCAAGTCTATGATATATTATATTATATATAATATTAATCATAGTGGTGCGCTGAAAGGAAAGTTTTAATTTAAATACCTGACGTAATGATACTTACTACCTTTTAACAACCGGTGTATGAACAATGTAAGCCATCGCAGGGAGTAGCTTTGCAACGGGAATGCTGGTGTCTTTTAATAATAATATCAGTTAATGTGTACAAAAATAATTATAAATTCCCACAACATCTCATACATTGACCTGACTCCATAGTAAGCCGCTTGAAGCACTTGTGTTACGGACGCCAGACAACAGGGGAGTCACAAATATACTACTTAAATCATATATTTAATACCCAGACACAGAACAAACACAAATATCATCATATAAATATGTGCCTTGCATAATTCCATTTCTAAAATCGACTTTCCAAAAATGCGAGCAGATAATATCTTACATTAACACTGATATAAACAGAAAGCTATTATTATAAAACAGTGTCGTTTTCGATGTATTGGGACTACATTAGGGCCGTCCCGCCGGCTCGGGACTCCGTGTCCCGCACAATAACATGTAAATAACAAGGGGACACACATTCGCGTCGCCCGCGAAGATTTATGCGAGTTCCCGGCTCCTTTCAAAACAACAAGGCTCTGAAAGTAACTTACTTGTCCCTGCTGTTGTGCACGAAAATGTTGGATATTTTCTACATTTTTGGACCAAATAGGAAGAATAAAAGAAATGTTTTCATGTAGTCTACATGTAAATAAACTTGTTAACCTGCAAAACCAAAGTAAAATTTTTACTGAATGTATATAAAAGGCTGACCTCCCAAACGATTTTCGGGTGAGTTTTAACTATTAAATCGTCGTCGCGAAGGCTTCCGACACGCTTGCCGAGTGCGGCAATAATGGGCAAAAAACCTCCTTTTTTGGAGAGGCCCATGTCCTGCAGTGGACTTGGAATGGCTGGTATGAAGATGATGATATTTATATAAAAGGTTAATCTCCGACCCGGCTGGCCCCATTTTGGAGTGAGTTTAAACCGGCAAATAATTATAGTACTAATTTGGCTTGTGTTTAAGATTTGCTTGAATTTATTTTCGATCGAGTTATTTTGTGACTGACGTAATAATTATTGCATATTAAATATAATTATTGCATATTAATATTGAAAATATTCAAGGTAACCAATATATTAAGTAAGTGAAAATTATGCGTTGTATTTTTTATATTTTAAAAGTTATAATCTAACCATTATTTTTATATTGTAATACATATATAAAACTTTCACAAAACCTTGACAGTTGACATGTGTGGCCTTTTCTCGGAAATTTATTATTGAAAAACGCGTAAAAATCTGTTAATATTTTTTAATTATAACGATAAAATAGACATACAAATGTAAGAACATAGACAGACACAGATATAGTGAACAAAGATTATTGAAAGAAGTTTATTTAAAACCCAATTGAAACAGCACCTATATTTTTTTCAGTATTGTACATGTTAAAATAAATACATGCAATAAGCTTGTTGGATTACTTATCGGTGTTACGTCTCACGAGTCCATTTAACCTTCCGGACATCGACTACGATAAACAAGATTAGCCTCAATAGTCCACAGCATCCAGAGACGTGATAATTAACATTTTTATTATCACGTTAAGTAGTGCGCAATTCGCGTCGCCGCACCATTTGCAACTTCACCGTGTCTTAAGTCGGCAATCAAAAGTTTCCCCTCAAGTTTCCTTTGCACAGTGGAGACGCCAGCAACTCGTTTTTTTCATAATAGTCCAAGTAATTTGCTTCTGTAGACGCTCGCAATCTAGCACGAGCTACCGTGATGCAAACATTTGTCCAAACATTTGTTGTGTTGTGTAACATTACCCTGTAAATGTACGAGTACTAGCTGTTGTTATTACCTTATTTTTATACCACAACACGGACACGGACACTAGTAGTATCAGTCCCCAGGTTACCAGCTAGTAACATTATATGTAATTATGAATATCAGTAAGTATGACAGTACTCTGCAAGTGTACCTAAACTAGATAAATAAAACCTTTGGGTGGAAAATAGCAAACAAAACGTAAGAGGTAGCAAGAGGGTGACATTAGATATATAGTTGTAATGTATTCAATATACATAAATAAAAAGATATGCATGTATAGATAAGGAATTATTTAAGTATATGTACATAAAGGTAATGCCCCTTTACTAACCGTTTTATATTACCGCTTGGGAACAGAAAAGTTAAGGTGCCTTACACCTAAACTTTGAGTTAACTTGAGAATGACTTTAGAGGAACTTGCTAAAACCTTATTCCCACCGTTACTGCTTGATGAAGTCTCCAAGGAAGGGAAAAATATGCTGAGAGTATTGCACCCTATCCTGTTGCATTTGCGGTCTGCTGTTTCAAGTGGGTATATCGCTATCTGTAGGTTCTGATACCTCAGTACCACCTGGCACTACTCAACTTTGCCGGTACCATACAAGAAAATCTAAAACGCCTGTATAGCTCCTAATTCATAAGCTAAGTAATCGGTGGCGTGGCTGAGACGAGTTCGTCCCGCCCGTCCCCCGGCCGGCCCGCTCGTCCCGGCTCTCGGTGTCCCCGTCTCGTCTAAAGCCCGCGGCGAGTGCAGTTTTTGTGACAGCTCGGAAATGCAGACTGCGGTGGACTCCAGTTTCTAAGACTGACGGGACTAGTAGAATAATCCTGTTCGATTAAGGCACCGTTTAAGATTGACCAACTGTTCAAGTCTAAATGGACTTGATGGTTCAATGAAACAACGAAGAAAATATGTTTGTAACGAGATCTTTGTCCTGAACTTTTCTGGTATCACAAGTGTACTGTGCCCTTCTCTAGAGTTGAAGCTATTATGTTAAAATTCACCAAAACGTCTTACTGATTGAGTTGTGTATGCCTCAGACAGACAAACTTATGACTAGACTTTGATCACGGCCCCGCTCCTATGTGATCTATATCTATATTGCCGTGATTAACAGTGAGAAATTGGTAATTCTAGTATAGTTAACAATGCTTGAGTTAAGTGTCAGTGAAATCATGAAAGAATTCTCCAAATGCGCCAAGTGGTAAAAAAATATTCGGTGTGGTCTCCCTACAGCCGCGTCGCTTGTCTTCGGGTTGAATGCACTGTCTGGAACCTCAGCCACTTCATTATGGAACCTCGGCAAAACTGACGAGACGGAATCCTCCCTCACTCAAATTATACTAACTCATTTGCCATTTATTTTATGTACTATTTGGAAACATTTTACCAGCAGCGATTTTCAGACTTTATTTTACTAAAAGATTTTTCGTTAAATTCAAAGAAGTTTTTTTTAAACACAGCATTGATTACTAGTATTCCTAAAGGTTGTTGACCGTATGGTACCGGCAGAGTAGAATAGTACCTCCGTTTAAACCAGGTGTCGTAAGAAGCGACTGAAGTACCAGAACGGATTTGCGCTTGCAATTTTGAGGGAAATTCCTCTTTACTTTAGGAAACCAGCAGTAGAATTCTAATCGGTATAATGATGATGATGATGCTGTACCAGGTGTCGTAAGATGTGACTAAGGAACCAGAACCGATAGATGGTGGTATATCCATCTCTAATAGTGTAGCTCAAATACTGAGTGGGGATTGGCAGCAGCATCCCCGTCATGGAACCACGCTCTGCGATTGTCAGCACGCTTGCCCAGCGTGGCAGGGCCCAATTATGGGCATAATGCTCCCTTTCTTTAGGAATCCTGTCCAATCCAGCAGTGAAATCCCAAAGGCTGATATGATTATGATTATTCCTTAAGTAGAGACTTGACGAATTCGACGAACTCGTAATTGTAGTTTGTGCATCAATTGAATTCTATTAGCTTCTATCCTATAAACTTCAATTCTTTTTCCATTTATTACGTCTTTGCACAATTATCTTATATTACTATAAATTATTAGAGTGTATATGGGTTATTTCCCGGAGTATGTATGTCCAATAACAATATATGTTAACAATATCATTTTAAAGTCGAAGAAATATATGACTAAGTCAAGAAACAAGCACACGGCCTGCGTGATAGTTAAAGTCACTGCAGGCGATAAACGTTGATGGCCTGGTAAATTAAAAGAATATGCAATAAATTCAAGTAATTAGATTGTTTTTCTTATTTAAATCTTCGACAGGCCCGATGGCGCAGCTGGTGGTGATCCTATCTCGATCGCCAAAGGTCTTGGGTTCGATTCCCACCCAGAACAAATATTTATATGATGATATTTGTGTGTGTTCTGTGTCTGGGTGTTAAATATATGTATTTTAGTAGTATATTTCTGATTTCTCTATTGTCTGGTGTACGGACCATAAGTGCTTTAAGCGATTTACCATGGAGATAGGTCAATGTATGAGTTGTTGTGGAGAAAATAAAAAGAAAAAACTGAGATACAGCATTACAAACTGTTTTTTGGTAGAGATAGGTGAGAGTAAGATAAATGCAGACGACATTTGTATGAGGTCTACCTGCAGTAAAAAGTAGTGTCCATGAATTTCTTGTCCTTATTTTACTGTGGCCTTCCCATTACCATTGACCTTTTTAGCTGACTTAGACTGAAAGTAGCTCAACGAGCTAGGAGTAGGCAATGTTTGGAGTTGCTTTGCGCGATCGAATTAGCAATGAGGAGATCCGAGAGTGGAGGAAAAAACCACAATTACTAACATTGCCCGGCGGATTAGTAAGTTAAAGTGGCAGTGGGCAGAGCATTTAGTACGTAGAACTGATGGACGATGTGGTCGTACGGTTCTGGAATGTAGACCACGTACCGGCAAGCGCAGCTTAGGGCGCCAGAAGATCTGACTAAAACCGCAGGATCTCGCTGGACACAGGCCGCATACAACCGGTCCTATTAGAGATTACTTGGGGATGCTATGCTATGTCCAGCAGTGGACGTCTTATGGCTGATATGACGATGATGATTCTGCTGTGAGTTAAATAAAAATCAATGTTACTTAAGACCGGGTATAATAATTTATATGACGTCTTGACCTATTTTAATCAAATTTGTCACCTGACAAGAATCCGGGCCTCTGCCCTCCATGGCAGTCCCGGGGGAGTCCCAGAAACGACGGCAAGACCGACGGCCGCCTCCGGACTCATATCGGCGCCATATTTACGAGCCATCCGGGACTATACCACCGTATATTGTTCTGTTGTCCGGGAGGAGAGTATAAACTTTAGTATTTCCATGGAATCATTATTATTTCAGAATTACTAAATTAATCTGACTAAAATCGGACAATCGCGGTGGACGCTGGCTGCATGCCCTATTGGAATTCACTTGAGGAGGCCTACGCCCAATAATGACTTCCTACGGATGATATGGTGATGATGATGATGGTTAGGTATAGGCAGAATAGAATAGTACCTCCCACTGCACCAGGTGTCGTAAGAGGCGACTAAGGTACTAGAACGGTCAAGTGGCGGTATATCTATACGAAACAGTGCAGCTCAAATGCACAGGGCGGGGATGGACAGCAGGATCCCCGTCACGAACAGTTGCGTTCTGCGATTAATTCTCCTCAAAACAAAATTGTTTGCCCCTTTTTGCCACATTTTGGAGTGATGCTTTCGTTGTAGCGTGGACCTAAGTTACTATTTGTAATATCAGCTATCTGCCAGTGATATTATCGTCAAAATCAGTTCAGTCGTTTTAGAGACTACCTCAAACAAACAGACAGAGAGACTGGCAAAAAAATCTTTTTTTTATTTATTTGTATCACGTCCACCCGTGAATGTATTTAGTAGAAAGCAGTTAGTTTAATGTTGTATATGTATTGATAAAATTTCGCATTTGAAATACATAATATCTCGTATGTTATTCCGTTATCATATTTCCATTGTTGGTAGGGTTCCTAATTTGTTTATAAATATTGGAATTATACTCGTACTGCAGCAAAATGTAACTTTCTGTAAGTAAAGGAATTTCCAAATTCACTGCTATTTGGCGGTAGAAATAGGTGAGAGTGAGGTACCAATACAGAGGACCTACGTACCTCTAGTGAACTACGTACCTCTAATTATTGGGCAAAACTCTTAAATTTGCAATCATTGCAGTCCCTTTCTTTGGCAGTTTTTCAGATAACTGCCAAAAGGTTGGAGAACGTTATTATCCCGATACATTTGGATCTATTTGCCTATTTGAACACAATATTGCTTGTCTGATTTTAAAATATACTCGCTGAAATTGTCTTGTATAAATGAAAGAGAAATATATTTCATTACGTAATAGATATGAACTCGTGACACGGACTTTACACACACGTCAATTTCTCAATAGTCAATAACAACATTAACTATGCAAATCGTAAACAGGAAAGTTGCGCACGCGCCGCTGAACTAGGTTCAAAGACTGGAGATAAGCTGCCGGGGAATACTGCTAATCAGCACATCGGTCACACACTCTGAAAGGTTAAGTAATAGACTATACTTGAAGTCGATATACCTTGATTTATCAGTCATCAAAAATGGGGTCCATAAATAGATTATATAGGAAGATGGACGGAAGGGGAGGGAGTCGAGTGTGTCTATTTCCTCACAATATGGTAAGATACAAAATACGTGCAAAGATTTACGGTCTATATTGTAAAATTTTAATTGTGTTTAAACTCAAAACTACTGGATTGATTCAAAAATAACTTCAACATTAAAAAGCGACGATTTTATCGAAAATCTTCGATAAATATCATACCTACTACGTATTTAATAAAATTGTTTACGTTTTTGTAGTACGATTATACAAATTAGGCAAATTAAAATAATTTCGACGGCGGTAATCACAGAGCGTTGCTTTAGGAAGAGGATGCTGCTGCCCACCCCCACCCTATTGCATTTTAGCTACGCCAGTAAAGATAGATATACCACCAATTAGTTATAGTAAAAAAGGCTAGATTAAAGGAAATTACATTTGCCTTATTTTTCGTATTTATATTAGGTTAAGGTCCATAATAGATACCAAGAGTGGAAGAATTTGGCCCATAATTGCCTTTCTGGGTAAGCGTGTTAGCAATCACAGAGCGTAACTTCGCGATGGGGATGCTGCTGCAAATCTCCGCCCTGTGCATGAAAGTACACCTGCCACCAGTAGGAATACCCTACTCCAAATTGTAAAGCTGCATCAAATTATATGACCTTTTGTGTAGACTCCGTAGACATACTTATGTAAAAATAGATCTTTGATACCTATAGACAACTGAACCTCTTTTATACATGCATTGAGGACTATTGTCTTTGCTCTTGCCATACTAGCACTGAACTTGCCAGGAGCTTCTTCAATTGTTTTCTGATCTGCATAGCGGGCTTACAATGACATTTTAGATAAATAAGTGCTTTGTAGCAAGGCATGTCCAATGTAGCAGGTGCGAGACATGGCTAAGGGACCAGAGCCGACAGGCAGCGGTATATCCATCCGACATAGTGTAATCACCGAGGCGAAAGCTGCACTCTTCTATTGCCAACAAGCGTGTTGCGGAGAACGGCAATTATGGGCCAAATTGCCTGGCCAAACTGGCCTATGTCCAGCAGTGGACTTTCAATAGCTGATATGATGATGATGTCCAGTGTAATCACCCAGGGTGCGCATCTGTGTTTTTTTCGGATTGAGATAAACTGCGGTTGGTTGTTGGTGTCGCCTGTTTGGTTTGACTGCACGGACAGAGCTACACACAGTTTCGTTACATACAGTATGCTATTATATGTTTGTTATTATATATATAATAAATAGATGTGATTATGATTATGTACAGGGTGTGAAGAAGTCATTCGAGCGCGTGGTACGAGCAAACATCGGCGACAGCCACGCGCTGGGCCAGCCTCCCATCACCTTCATACGGCAGGTGAGAAATGAACAATCTAGTTTTTCCGAGGTAGACTTCATACAATGATCGTCCGCTTGGGTTCCTCACACCCCTTGAATTATGTCATTAAGCAGCAGAAGATAAACTATAGTGAGATGTTTATGATTACCTACACTTCTTTGAATTCATAAATTCCCACAACATCAAAAGTCTATGCTGGACATAAGCCTCTCCAAGAAAGGAGGTTTCTTAAATTGCCACGCTGGGCAAGCGTGTTGGCAATGGCAGAGCGCGGCTATCGAGACGGGGATGCTGCTGCCTTGTGCATTTGGGCTGCGCTGTTTCGGATGGATATATTGCCATCTGTCGATAATGGTACCTTAGTCGCCTCTTTAGACACCTAATACTATTGAACTTACACCTATTTCTATGTGAAACATAATAAACTATAATATTTAATAAGAGAATACTGAAACAGTGTAAGTCCAATGCTACTTTTCCCGTCATGACTGCCTCCGAACATAAAATGTAGAAGTTAATTAGACCTCGCTTAAAAGCCGTTAAAAATCTGTTTTATTTTAAGAAATGAACAACTTATAAAAATAAGTTTGATATCATTTTGTAGATCAAGAAAATACTAATATAGAGGCATCGTAGACTCAAGATTTCTTCACTTTTGACCAGGTGCTGGCGTTGGTGTCATGTCCGCAGCTCATGTCTTCGCCGGACATTCCGTCCGACGTGAAAGAGAGAGCCCGGGAAATACTCGATGACTGCACGTGAGTCACCATCCGGTTTGATTTTTGTTTTATCAATTCACCATTTTGTGTTTTCAACAGACTCAGTCAAAAATAAAGCACCAATGCTGTGGAAGGTTATTGCAAATCAACAAATGAAAAAGGTTAAAAATAGGTAGGCAAAATTGCAGCCCTTGTCGTAATACTACCCTCTGCGTCATCCGACCCGTAGGCCCAGCGCGGCAATTGGGCAATATCCCGAAATGATTATTAATCACTTCGGGAAGATTATGTCCAGTAGTGGATGAACTAATAGATAGCTATCAAGATTATAATTATAGATAGGTTTAATCAAATTCAATTTCGATGTACATTTCAGGACTTCTGTTTTTAATTATTTCATTTTGTTCGTTACAAATAAATAACGAACTGACATACTCAAATATTCTTCCGTCACAAATAATGAATTTACTGAAATTAAACAAGAATATATTGAATGTTTAATAATTGCAAATGAGTTGTGCCATTCGACATAGATCAAATATTGATGGTAATGAAGCCCCGTGATTGTACTGACGGTTGGTATTGGAACTGTCATTTGCGCGCCAAAACGAAATGGCGGCACATACGCCCGATGCGACCCCCGCGACCGCCGCGACCGCCGCGACCGCCGCGACCGCCGCGACCGCCGCCACCGCCGCCACCGCCGCGACCTGCGCGCCGGGCCCGCTAAATATTCACGCGTCTACCAATTAATTGTCAGTCGTGTTTCTGACAGCTGATGGATATTTCCCGCTGGAGCATAGGTGTAGGACACAACAGCCTAGGATGAGTTGATTTTCATGGTAATGACTTCTCGGTATATTTCGATGTGGATCTCCATTGTTTTTTAAATCAGCACATAGAAATTATTTAAGTTTTGAAAATCTTCCATTTCGAGAATAACTGAGAATTGAATATAACACAAGATATCTATAAACAGTGTACGTGGTTCCAACGATAAGATAAGATAAGAAGAAATTTGATTTAATGCAATGAAACGTGTTTGAACAAATTCAAATTCAGTATTTTTCAATGCAAAATATATTTGAAGTATTTTTTTCTTTATCGATTACTTCATACTTGTAACGGTTTGATGTTTGTGAATCTGTGGTACCTACAACAGAACACATCGTTCACCGTGGCGCTGTCATATTATTTATATTCTTGAAGGTCTGTACATATAATATTCCCACAACATTGACCTTATTTCTTGGTAAGACGTTTAAAGCTACGGACATCAGACAACAGAGAAATCAAAAATATAATACTTAAATACAAGATTTTTAACACCCAGACACAGGACAGAAACAAATATCATCATATAAATAATTTTGCTGGGTGGGGATCGAACTCACAACCCTTGGCGCATAAGATAGGGTGAACACCATCTACGCCATCGGGCCGTAGTCTATTTACATTATTTTAATTTTTATAGCTATACTATAAGTATGTAATATTTGGCCAGAACTAATCTGGCTAAGCTATAAGGCTTATTTAATTAAATGTGATGTCCTTTTTAGTTTAATATATACATATAAAAGGAGAAGCTGCCTGAATGACATATTAACGCAAGGCCTGAACTATAAGGGTTTGATTGAGATGTAAGGATAGGCGACAAAGGTGCAAATGATACGAATGAATGAAATGCGGAAGACTGTCCGTTTGTTGGGATATCACACCATTATATATGCGATTAAATAGTCTTAAAGTACTGAGGATCTACAGTAACTAGAAATTTTGCACAAGGGTACCTTTTATAACGTGGGGCAGTACTAAGAAAGGATACTTGAAAGTCAGCCCCTAAGGGGGTAAAACGGTGGCGCGATGTTAGTTTAAAACTTGAAGTTATTCGAATGAAATTCAGAATAAAGGTTCTTTATTGAAAATCATGAAACATGTGATAAATATTTTTCGAACTTCATCCCTTGAGAGTAACTTGGTAACTTACGCGGGTGAAACAGCGAGGCGCTGCTGGTCTTTAATAAAGAATAATGTATGGATGTTAAAATATTCCTGTCATCAATGTTACGAAGTCAGCAAATAAAATTAAGTACATATTTAATTGATCTAGTCAGTTTCCATCTCTACACAAATATAGCGTGTTCAGTTTTTGCCAATCAGCCCGATTCGAGACTTCGAGGAGCGCTAATGTATTTCTAAGTACTGCTTCTTATTTACAGGCGCGGAATCCACCATTTTTTTGATATATACCGGCCCGGTTCGTGTCTAGTTAATGATTTTTTTGTGGCGGCCTCTTTTTGTAATTACACGTATTCGGTGCAGACTCGCGGAATACCGCGTTTTGTTTTAGTTATTTACAGGTAGGCGATGGTACCCACCGGCTGACTGCTCTTTCTACCCCTAAAGGGGCAACCATACAGATCCAGGAAAAAAAAAATGTGAAGTATTTGTGATAATTAACTGCCCGTGAGAGGGCGAAATAGGAAGGTATTTGTAGAAGTTTGTATGAAATTGTAATGCTATCTAATTCTAGATCTAGTCGTGGAGTGCGGTGCCGGACAGACATAGCTACGACAACTTTAAGGGAGGTGATATTCTACTCCGCCAGTACGCTTCGTACACGTACTTTAATCTGCAGGAACTTTATTGTGATATCTGATGCTTAACTCATAGGTAACCAGCAAACCACCCCGGCTTCGCTCGCGTGCAATGAGGATAAAACATGTTTATTATTATTATTATCCCTAAGAGGTATGCCATCGTGGACTTTTTAGATTGTTTTAAGGTGTACAATACTGTAGTAAATTTTTTTTTATCTATCTCGTCGGATACAACCAGCGTTTGCAATGTAAGCACAAAAAAAAGAATTTATTTTCGACATCACATAAGAGAACTCTATAATTGCTAAAGTTTCTCTACTATATTATGCATGTATTTTATATACATTTAAACCTTCGTAATAAATCACTCTATTGAAAAAACACAAAAATCCGTTGCGTTATTTAGACAGCTTAAAGTGCCTTTATCTTATACTATGTATTGATACCAACGCAGACAAATTGTTGTAACTAACAAATAAACTTCGTATCCCGTGCAGTAACATCAAGGCTATATTTCTAGCAGTACATATAACCACCCTTATATCTTTATTGCCAACAATTTTACGTCTTTGTTCGAGGCTTCCCGATTTCATGAGGGAATCTCGAACAATGAGTGCTCAGGCATTGGTTTGGCAAAGAATATTGTTGAAGTTCTCTAGGACTTGTCTCTTGTAGATCTATAAGTGGGATATAGAAAAAGTAAATTTACACATCTCTCACATTGACCTGATTCCGAAATAAGTAGCTTAAACCACTCGTGTTGTTATCAGAAAACGAAGGAATCACAGATGTACTGCTTAAATACATATTTAACACCCAGACATAGAACAAACACCAAAATGCATTAAAATGTTTGCCCTGGGTGGGGATTGAACCCGAAAATTCAGTAGGGTCCCGCCCTACTGAATTTTCTTAAGATTCTTTACCTCTTAAATATATTTTATTTTCTTAAACAAACTGGTAGTTTGTGACACAATTACCTACTTATTTTCTCATCAGGTCCCCTGTCTTCATAAAAGAGTTATTTTAATAACAAAGTCTCTTTAGTATTGTACTGTATGTTGATGGATGGACAAAAGTAATCGTTGATTTTAGAAAAATAATCGATACTTAACATAACCTAGACAAAGTTAATTTCTCAAACATACTATAGAATATGCTGTGTTGTTCTTAATAAATCAACAGTATCATACAATTAAATATAAATTTAACTAGAAACGAGTGCTCTCATAATTTATGATCATTTCATAAATTCCCAACTTTAAAAGGAAGAAATTATGAAAGTGATGCCCAGATACAAAGATCGACTCCTAAACCATGTAAACTACTATAAGTGTTGGTTCTGAACTGCTCATTGCGTGGCTAAGTTTAGATTTGGACCACAAACAGTTACTGCAAATTGATACAAGTATTGCTGAATGTCGAAAGGTGACAGGTTGCAGTAAATAACCTCGGGAACAAAAGAAGGAAAATTCCTTTTAAAATTATTTAGTTAACCTGTGTAATTATCAGGTAAAATATTTAAAGGAATTATGTAACAAAATCATTAAGTAGATTTACATCAGCAATGTCATCACATAGTGAGATCGTGTGATGTAACATTTCGGATGTAACCAACCAGTTAATCACATTGCCATCTCTGTTTAATAATTCATGCGTAAATAGACTGTGTGTCGGTTATTTTGTACGGCCGATAAATAATTGAGCGCGGCGCGTGCTCCCGCGTCGACCTCGGATCGGTATCGAGTAAAACGTACACCTCCTCTCATTTACTATTTTACTATAAAGGAAATAAATACATTTTTTCTGAATGTCTGTCTGTTTGAGGTAATCTCTAAAAGTGGACCAATTTCAATGATACTATCACTGACAGATAGCTGATATAACGAGAACTAACTCGGGCTATGTAACATCATGGAGCGGGCATAGCTAGTTATTTATACATATAAACCCTCCCCTTGGATCACTCTATCTATTTAAAAATCACATCAAAATCAGTTGCTTTTTTCTAGATCTAACTTATTACTGTCTGTGTGTCACTATGTATGCTGAGATCTAGAAAAAAACATATCAACGGATTTTGATGCGTATATTTTTAAATAAGATGATTCAAGGGGAATGTAAATAAGTAAAGTTGGTACATGCATAATATCCGGATAATTTTAGAATGTACTAATGTGACATCGTGAATAAATAATATTTTTGTGCTTACATTGCATACGATGTTTGAGACCGACGAGACAGATCAAAATAATGTACTGCAGTATTGTATACCTTAAAAGGGTCTACATAAGCCCACAATAACCTCGTTTTATCCACATTGCATCCGTGCGAAGATCACCCACCCCGGGTTGCTAGGTACTTACGAGTCGAGCATCAGATATCACAATCAAATTCTTGCAAAATTAAATACGTGTACGCAACAGCTGACTGAGGCTTTGCCAGTCATTGCACACCACGACTAATTCTCGACGACCCGCTCGATGAACTCCCACATATTTCTGCCTGAGCCGCCCTCTCCCTGGCACTAGAATAATTGTTTATTACATACTTCACATTCATTCCTAATCGAATCGATTGAACCGAGATAAACTTATGAGCCCCGATACCGCATTCGGTAGTTTCTATCTTGCGTTTGGGAATCGAACCTTCGATTTTTGGCGCACAAGATAGGAACACTACTGAATGTTAGTGTTCCTATTTTGTGCCTATCGTATACCTTTCATAGTCAAGTATAAAGTATAAGTATACTTATACTTTATACTTTAACCAGATCGACCAACAAGCATACAGTCCACGTGATAGTAAACGTCACAGAAGCTTATAGACGTTCGTAATATTACAAAAATATCTGTAGTGCGTTGCTAATCTTGTGACTTAATGATACCCAAAAAATACTTAATGATACTGCCTTTCTCACGCTTCAAACCGGAACACAACAATGCGAACACTGCTATTTAGCGGTAGAAATAGGTGCGAGTGAGGTACCAATGCAGACGACCTTCTAATTGTATAATTTATACATATTATAAAAATCATTTTCCAAAGTTGTGCACGTGCTTATTTGTAATGAAAAATGATATTTCGTTATTATGGCCCTGGACGCGGTCTATAAAATTGTGTGACACATTGTTGTTTCTTCAGATGTCTGGCACATTGCATGTAATTTATGTAGAAAGAGCTTAGTAGTTAAGGTTAATTATAGGACACTTTACGGCATGTATTTCACTGATATATGAGTAATTTGGTGTTTCTGTTAGAAGTCTGTGTTCTGTCTGAGTCTGATGTGAAATTTTAACGCTAAATAGCGAGAGAGATTATTCCGAATAATGTCTCTTTAAATAATTACTAAATAAATTATTTACAGTGATAGATGTGACGTGGCCATTCTACAAACGTTGCACATGATCTGAACACCGGCTTTGATTTTTCTCGTTCTTAAAACCATTAAGGCAAAGCTGGCAGCCAGAAAATATACTCAATGTCTTCCTATTACCGCTTAAGGCAGTGCTTCCAATAAAATAGACTATAAATTGATTTGTTTTTTTATAAGACCAGGTCGACAAACAAGCATACAGTCCGTGTGATAGTAAGCGTCACTACAGCCTAGTATGAGGTACGCCTCATACAAAACTCTTTTAAAATTTAACTAAGAACAATTATATTAATATATTATACAAAAACACTATATCATTTTATGATAAAATTGAAATATATTTCCAAAATCACACTCTTATTGTAATAAAAACAGCTCATTATGAATTTATTAATAATGAATCTTAATTAAACGTTAAAAGATTGGCCTATTATTTATACTAGGTAACCTTTCCACAAAATAAATAAGTTCTCTCAAAGTTCTCTCTTTGCTTTCTTTTGATGTATCCTGCCGTGTCCAGGGACTTTCGTCCAATAAAACAAATACGTACGAAACGATCTCTAATTCTAATCAGAAGAGTGTATATTTCTGTAGGTAAGTCTTATTGTGGCTTTTCAAACATAATGGCTGAAAGAATTTTAATGAAATTTTAAGAAAATGCGGTTCCCAATTGGTTTTTCTCTACACAGTAGTGACAATAAATGTCGTATTGGCAGCCAGTTCATTCCTCATTCATACATACATACATCACGCCTGTGTCCCATCGGGGCAGGCAGAGACTATGGATCTCCACTTGTTACGATCTTGACATACCTCTCTCACTTCCCTTGTTCGCATTAGTCCTTTCATACACGCTGGGTTATTCTTGGTACTTCTGACCTGGCCCTTGTTTAATACCTTATCTTTTCCTGGTTATGTTCGCCTAGTTCGTCATCGTCATTTAACTGACAATGTTCTTTTTTTATCCTGGGAAACCTATACCTATATACCTATGTATGAAATTGTTTTGTCTACAGCAAAGGTTCGGTAGGAGCCTACTCTCCGTCCATGGGCTTGCGTGTGGTGCGCGAGCGCGTGGCGGAGTACCTGCGGCGGCGCGACGGGCCCGGCGTGTCGGCCGCGCCCGAGGACGTGTGCCTCGGGTCGGGCGCTTCCGACGTCATCAAGGCTGTGCTCACCATGTTCATGGGCGAGGTGAACGGGAAACCTCCAGGTGAGATGTCACAGTAATATCCAAAGCGAATGTATTAACTTTTATTAAAATATCAAATTCAACACCCGAACCATCCATAAGAAAATTGCCGTGGGGTACGGCAGAGTAGCATGGTACCTCCCTCTGTAAAAAGTGTCATAACAGGCAACTTAGGTACCAGGACTGACAAGTGGTATATCAACCCTTACAAGCGTAGCTCAAATACAATAGGGTGGTGGTGGGCAATAGTCACTCCGCCGGCCCAGCGCGGCAATTATAGGGCAAAACCCCGAAATTATTACAAACCACTTTAGGAGGCTTATGTGCAATAGTGGACGTCCTGCATAAAAATAGGTGTAGACCACCTTTCACTCTATCCGAGTCTTCTCACTACACAGCCCGTGCTACCTGACAAAATCTGATGCTCAAAACGGCAAAAGTGCTGCTATGTAGTTGTCTGAGATTCGAACCGTGGTAGGTACTATATTTCTAGAACGCCAAGTTTCTTTAAGAAATTTAACTATAGTTTTGCTAGATAAAATAATCATAATAGAAGAGTGTAGTATTTCAAAATCAAAGTCAAATATGACTTTATTTAAATAGACCTATCATAGGCACTTCCGAATCGTCAAAAAAATATTATTAGTATAGATTTGCGAATTGCAATTTTACGCAAATGACCGATGACCCTGACCACCATTGTTATAAGAGTCATTTAAACAAATTTTAATACATAGATTTAGCAGCACGTCAAATCAAACTGTCATTACTGGATGGATAAAAATAAGTTTAGAATACAAGTTCAAAACTCGGTGCAACCAAAAAGTCCGCGAAGAAAACTGATGAAAGAATTATCTCCATTAAATACCGATTTTAATGGGACATTCCCTATGAGTAAAGTTGACTACTTTCGACGAGTCCGACGGAGTAAAAGATAATTATCCTATTTTGTGGGCCAAGGGTCGTAGCTTCGATGTTCCCCCTCTAATATATGTGATATATGTGTCCCCGACATATATATATTTAAATATTACATTTGTGAGTTCCCTGTTGTCTGCTGTCCGTAACACGAGTGTCTGAGCGACTTACCGCGGAGTCAGGTCAATGAATACAGAAAACCTCGTTAATCCGAACCCACGTTAGTTCGGTGCACGCATAGTGTAATCCGGACAGGCGAGAGTACCGCACGGGGGATATCCGCGGTTGAAGCGACAGGTGCAGATGCAGGCAACGAGTAGTAGTACTTGTTAAAATTTCTCAACATGCCTCCTCATGTAATGTTACTGTTGGATAATAGCCATCCGCAAATGTTCAGAGACTGCAATATGCATATTAAATGGCGAAAATTATAAGCAGAAATATATGTATATTATATACTCTTTTAAGAACTATTAGTATTTATTTTTTTACATAAATGGTTTTACATAAATTTTACATCCATAGTCTTCTTACCTAAATTGACTATAGCATTTTGCTTTTACAAATAAAAATCTAAGTTTAAAATATATTGGCGCCTCGTCAGACGTCCACTGCTGGACATAGGTCTTCCCATGAAATTTTCAATAGGTTGTATGCGGCACGTGTCCATAATATTAACCACCCAATTGGAATATCATTTTAAATATTATTATATTATCCTCTTTTAGAAAGAAAAAAATATCAGCCGTAAAAAAAGAATAGATTATCGCGCTGAACTAGCGTGTTAGCAATAGCAGAACAACAGCAGACGGGGACGCTGCTGCCCATCCCCCCCTATGAATCTGAGCTATCCGTTACGGATAGTTATTCCTTCATCTGTTGGTTCTAGTACCTCAGTCACCTCTTACGACACCTGGTACAGGGGTGGTACTATTCTACTCAGCCGGAACCAACGGTCAATTTTCTTATACTTATAAATAATGAGTGAAAAGTTAATAGCAAAATAAGAATTCCGATGTCCGAATCCTAAGGAGAGGAATATAGCAACTAAATACAGAGTCGGTGACGCAGTCGCCAAGTGCCGCTTTGGTCCCGGCTTCGATTTCCGGTCAGGAAATCAAGTCAGTATAAGAGTTAGTAAGAGTGCTTTTCTAAAATTGTCTCGAGTCTTTGTACTTCATTTTCATTTATCACGTACCGCACACGCGCGCCGCTGGCCGGCGCCAACGAGCATTACTGGTTCTGTCACCGCAGATGTGTTTGTGGCTTTATTACACTTAAACATTCGCGGTTCATGGGATTTTGCATGCGCTTGAACCTCCGGAATGACCTTAAGATATGTTCAGTGGTCCTATACTATCTCTATCATTCACTTCCACTCTGTATATTTGGGCAGTCATTTTACTTTCATCCATCCTTTCTACCTTGAATAAATATTCATATATACGGAGATTAGCGTGATAGTCGACTACATGATAATTACTAGTTGGCACTCTAATTTGCCATTTATCATAACCGGTGTGTTGTTAGTTGGAATTATTTATTTTTGGTCGACGTACTGTCGCAATTCTTGTAATGTTGCTGTGCCGTGTCGGCCATTGGTACGGGCTCCAAGTGATTTGTGAACATAATTCTCGTTGGATTATTGCGTTTCTTCTATACCATGCCATTACCGGAATGCTATAAAAATGCTCGTAAACCGTCACGACGCCGGCAATATTACTTTACTTTACCTATCAAACCTGGTCTATTCTTAGATGTGTCTTGGCCACATTTGAAATTCCGGCCGGCCGCAGCGAAATACGAACTCTCCCGAGAGAACCTTCGGGAGGCTTTTATGTCACTTATCCCGGAAACTCGACAGGGCAGAGGGTTCCGAAAGCAAATAAGGACCTGCTGTCAACATGGCGGATTTAAACAATCGACTGGAAGTATTGGGACGGATGAGAGGCAATAACAATATTGGAACTTGATAAAGTGGCGGAACTGTTCTTTTACTCGTGAGGCTGTTGTTGTTGGTATGGCTGACATAAGGAAGCGATTTTCTACAAATTTTATATTAAATTGATGGCACTAATTTATTTCGATATCAAAAAATATAATATATTAGTTAGCAATATCGGCAGGCCGCTGATATCTTGGTAAGGGGTTGCGCTTTTCAGATTTCTTATTATTCAGATTAATCAATAAACACAATCACTTTTAAATCGTAAAAATCGCTTTTATATATACATATAATATATATATCTATAATATTTAAAAGCTTTAAATCGCTTTATATATTAATATAATATTATGTTATCCAATGTGTAATTTGGACGACATAGTCAATCAAACACAATTGAGTTTCTCTGTAAGAAAAGATTTATTTCGTTATTTTAAATGTACGCTCCCTAACAAATAATTAAAAAAGTGTTAATAATACCTTACATATATGTAAGAAAAGAAACGACATTTAATATTATTATTAAAAGCGTGGGGTACCGGCAGAGTAGAATACCTTCCCTACACCAGGTGTCATAAGTAGCGACTAAGGTACTGAAACTGAAAGATGGCGGTATATTTAACCGAAACAACGTAGCTCACATTCACTAGGTTGCGCTCTGCGATTTCCAGTAGCTTGCCCCGCGCGGAAAATGTGTTCAAAATTCATCCTTTCTTGAGAGGCCTAGGGCCAGTAGTGGATTTCCAAGGGCTTATACTGTGAATATTCAAATCATGTATGTATCATACCCAACATATTTTACATAAATTTCCAATCACATATAAATGCTTCTATTTAACTCATGAAGTCATAGAAGTGATTAACCTGCCAGCATCAGACGAATGGTAAAACTTTACTGCTAATGAATTACGCTCACCTGGATAACATCAATGGAAAAATAATCAAAGGTTGGTAATAGAATGGTTCTTGTTGCAGCGGTGATGATCCCGATACCCCAGTATCCACTGTTCTCGGGAACGCTCTCGGAGCTGGGCATCCATATGGCGGAGTACATGCTGGACGAACCCAACAACTGGGCGCTGGCGCGAGACGAGCTCGAGCGGGCTTGGAGCAAGGCCTCGGAGACGTACAACGTGCGTGCATTGGTTGTCATCAACCCTGGCAATCCCACAGGACAGGTACGTCGAATCGATGATAGTCCACATATTATTGTCTTGCTACTAGCAGTTCTTCCGGTGCGGTGTCAATGGTAAGGCGACCTTTATGGTCACTTGATTTTTTTTTAAATTCATCATCATCATCTTTGTCGGCCTTTGGAAGTCCACTGCTCGACATAGGTCTCCCCAAAAAAGGGGGAATTTTGCCCATAACCCCTGCACATTTGAGCTGCACTATTTGGGATGAATATACTGCCATCAATCGGCTTGGTACCTCAGTCGCCTTTCACGACAACTGGACAGGAGAAGGTACTACTCTACCCATACTTCAATATAATTATAGCAACGTGTGAAAAAAAAATATAATAAGGATTTTCATTAACAAAATTTTAATGTTCTACCATAAAAACTCTTCATTGAATGAGATTCGCTATTGTTACATAAAAACATTAAGCACATATTAATCGGACGGCTGCAGGTGAAATACGAAAGATTCGTCGGCCACGCGAAACCCTCGTTAGAGGACAATGCGGGGTCAGATAATCTGGCTGCTATTCGAACATTGAGGGAAAATAGTTAAAGGAGGCGACTATCGTAGATGGGTGGGCTTTTGATGGGCGTCTCACACGAGACAGATCATCGTTTGGGAAGTTGTTATCTGTAAAGCTGCAGAGCCGAATAGTACCTCCCACTGTACCAGGTGACTAAGGTACCAGAACAGGTAGTTGGCAGTATATCCATACGATACAGTGAAGATCAGGTGCACAGGGCGGGAATGGGTAGCAGCAATCCCGTCGCGCGCAAAAGCTGCGCTCTGCGATTACCAACACGCTTGCTCAATCACAATCCTCATTTTATGGTGAGTCCACTGCTGAACACAGGTTCTGAACTGTGAACACAAACACTGCTGAACCTGTGTTCAGCAGTGGTTTATATTATAAAACTAGGTCGACAACCAGGCAAACTATCCGCGCGTCAGCAGTCTCTAGACGCTCTTATTATCACAAGGATATCAATGTGTTGACTTGAAAATATTATGTCATTTACCGAGTAACTTTTTTTTTAATTCAATTCCAACATAATACTTTTTTTTATAGAACTGCTGCCGACAAACTGGTGCAGTCACTCTCACTCTTTAAAATACAACACTTCCTGTGTTGTGAACATTGTTACTTAGCGGTAGAAAGAGGTGAGGTGAGGATGAGGTCTACCTCATCTACATTCCGTTTAGTTTCGGAATCTCAGCTGCCTCTTCCGACGCCTGGTATATAATAATAATAAGCCTTTTATACAGACAGTACAGTGTTTTTTCATCAGTTTGGAATTGCTGTTGAATCTAGTGAGTCATCAACATCGACAACATCGTCCTCCTTCAACTCCCTCCATTCTTTTCTGTTTAACGCTGTCCTAGTCATTGCTTTTCCAGCTGTTGCCTTTATTTCGTTATGCCACCTTCGATTGTCTTCCGCATTTTCTTTTGGTGTTTCTTAGATATCAGTATATGATGTTTTTGTTTCATTTCTAAAACAGCGACCACTACCCTCCAAATCCTTCATATATCTTCTGTTCACCAGACGTCGGTGCGCCTGGTATAAATAGAGGTAATATATTGTTGATATCCCCACAGCTCTCACAGCAGTCGAAATACTAAACTAGTATTATGCTAGTATCCGCAAATCTAGGTGCGTGGAATTCAATCGTGAAATCGTAACAAACAAACGGCTAGATTTAGATGTTATAATAATATATTCACAATTAGGCACAAATTATATTGAAATGAAAGTGGAGGCATCCAGTGCTGGGTCAGATCCTCGTAATGGCTATTAGCATGAATAGAAATGTTACCATGAAATTCAGGACAGCTTTGTCGGCAATTTTAATTATAAAATTCTGCGTTACAATTGCAATTTCGAAATAATCAACATTTTATAAAAATAACTTCTTTAATAACAACTTTAAAATGCGGTTTGTACCCCAAATTAATTTTAATAGGAATATTCTACATTCCTTTTGTGACATTTTCACGCTTCTATTTTTGTGTTTTATTGGTTTTATTTTCTTAAATAGTGGAAAAAGACGACATTAAAAAGTAGTTTTAATGAGCGGTGGGCGCTTAATTTTTGGATTATTATTATTTTGACACAAGTAATTGTAACTTCAGTACACTTATCTGTCAGATTTGGAAGTCGCGTAGTTACAATCTTATGTATATTTAGTTAGTATCGACAGACATCTAGTGAAATTCCAATAGCTACTTTTTTTGGGCGGGGAGGGGGCACGCTGCCGCTTGATCGAGTTGCCGGTGAGACGCCGTTGCCGTCGGCGCCGGCTTTGAGCGGCATCACGACGCGACTCGAATCTAAATGAGGGATGTTTTATAGCGAACGATCGCAACAGCGATAAAAGCCTTTGTGTTTCAATGCAATGTTGACAAATATAATCGAGACATCGAATACTAAATGAATAATTTAATTAGACTATAATGATCTGCTTGCTTTACTGTTAGTTGATGAGGAACCAGATATATCGTTTTTCTGTCCAAAACATCTGTATGTACAAATAAAAAGTTGTTTATTCCATTAACGTAATCTGTATATTTAATATATCTGTTAGTACCTTACTTTAATATTTCTACCGCAAAATAGCAGTGTTCGGATTAAGAGGTAGTGAAATTACTCGGTAATGTGACATAATATCGTCAAGTGACAAGGTTGACAACGAGCTAATGATGTCCTTGTGATATTACAATAGCATTCCAGATAGAATAGACTACTTTAAATCACCCTAGTATATTTATAGACTCTATGTTTATAACTCCAATTAAAGTATTTAACGTCTACAAAAAAAATGGAATACAATATAAGATGTTAATATATAAAATTTTCTGAACCTGCGTACTTTGTGTGGACCACTGTCTAATTGTTGTAGAGTTCCTTTATTTGCCCACATTCTCTATCATTAGAGATCTTATTTCCATATGTCCCTATCCTAAAATTAATTGCTTAATAAACTCGCGAATGGCTATTTATTCACATAAGATAATGTTTATAGATAAATTTTATATTTCTCGCCTGAAGCCTTTCAGGCGGGACTCGAAACTTAATCTTTTTCTTCAATTTTCTCCTATTCCACCGTTTTGTATGGGTTGCCCAGAAAAACGATTATTCACATTTCAATTACAATTTAAAATGTAGTAAAGTATGCAGTAATTTATAATGCTACGATTAAAACTATAAAAGTATACATAAAAAATTGTCACCGCATTTTGCTATTTTTTTAAACTTTATTTATATAAAGTTATTATTCAAATGCTCCAAATGATATGATCTTGATTTTCTCCCAGAAGTAGTCTACTAAGACTTAATAGACATTAAGTTCCTTGCCACCCAAATCAACACAGCATTGCCAGACAGACTTTTAGTTAGAAGTCGTGTCGTATGAAGTGTTCTAACGCAAGCCGCCGACGAAGGATATTGCTGTGTTCGTCTCTGGAAGGTGTTGACGACATTGGCCACCTGACGTATTGGGTTATCAAGGCTCCAGCGAGTGAATTCTGCTAGTCTTATATGTACGTATAACTGGAGGACCGCGCGGTCTTCGTCCGAGTACATGTCAAATTCTGTCTTGTTACCGTGGGAGAGTTTTAGCGTTTAGTTTTACCGTTTTTTTTCATACAATCTTTCCGAATTTGATATTTTCCTACAAACCTGGCAGTCTTTTCGTAGATTACCCGTAATTTTGGAATAGCTACTAATTCATTTTAGTTAAAAAGTTATTATGTAAGGGTGGTATTAAAAAAACCCTTACATGCATACATTTTACCCTTGCAAAAAAATAGATCTAAATGTGTATTAGAACTAAAAATTCATAAATGTAGTTATTTGAAATTCCACCTGTTAAAACTATAGATGTTTCTTTTAAGTTTGCAACACGATTTAATATTTTTGATAATTGTTTTAAAAACTGATACTAATAGCACTTGTGGTTTGTGAAACTTCGTGATGATAGGTAACCTTTAAAGCAAAACCCTTCATTTTCTGTACAATATTTTTTTTACTGACTGTAATATTGGATTTGAATTCCATTTAGGCCAAGTTCCAGCAAGTACAAACATTTTTACACTAATATTAATACAAAATTTTGCGTTTTGTCTATTTTTGTTTATAAAAACCCGTTTAATAATACCGTGTTTCGTTTTATCAAAAGAAATCCCGAAAACACATGAGAATTTACAAAAAAAAACGAATTGCACCTTTATTCATTGCAAAATCTACATCGTCGGATGCGGAGAATCAAACTTGGCGCTCAGTATAATTTTAGAAGGCAAGGTATAGAGAATGACGAGTCAAACGCAAAATAAATTAAACTGATCCACCAAAGATTTCAAAAGTGATTAAAACCTCTTCCAATCAAAACTTGGGACGAAGTGGGAACCGGGAGCGAGCATAACCAGAAATACTGGATCCTCTTAATTTGATTTATTTAAATAAAATTCAGATTGATACGCGATTGTTGGGAAATCTCCCCTAATAACGTCCCCCGGTGGTATTAATCGGATGTTTATGTGCGAATGTAAACTTTATCGTTTGAGCATAAAGTTGTAATAACCTTGAATATTGTATGTTTGTCGGTTTATGCGTGTGTATGTAAATAAAGGCTGTTATCGCTTTCCTTTCGCATAGCGTGACTTAATTTCACGCCGATTTTAATGTAGCTAGGTATAACCTTTGTAAATTGGTTGTAGCGGGTAAATTGTACATAGATTAATTTGTGATTAATATATTTGAGTTATTTTATAATGGTTACGTTTAATACTACTCGTATATTGCTGTGAGGTACCGGCAGAGTAGAATAGTACCGCCCTCTGTACCAGGTGAGGCGACTAAGGTACCAGAATAGACAGATAGCGGTATATCCATCCGAGATAGTGTAGCTCAAATGCACAGGATAAAGATAGGCAGCAGCATCCTTGTCGCGAGAGCTGCGCTCTGCGATTGGCAATACGCTTGCACAGCACATCAATTATGGGCAAAATTTCTTCTTTCTTGGAGAGGACTATGTCCAGCAGAGGATTTTAAATTAAATATTCTTCTGTTATGAGACAATATCATCCATATTAGCAGCAGGACGGCTACTCCTGGATATATACCTTTCCAAGTGATATCCAATAGGACCGGTGTAGCCTGTGGTTGTAGTTAGATCGACTGTCCATCTCGTGAGAGGCCCCATTGGCCGTCGGTCATGTGCTAAGTGCCATTTGCAATTCCCACTAGTAAATCTAAGGGGCATATTGGCAATATCTGATCTTCGCATTACTGTTTAAAGATTTATGTTTAAAAAATCGGATGATTTCAGAATGTTTTAATCAAAAATATACATATTGTGCTACATATAATAAAGACTATTCGATAATTAAAAGGAGGGATTTCATTAAAGATGAAGAAAATGTGTTTGAATATATATATATATATATATATATATATATATAGATATTACCTCTGAGATATGTTAGAGAGCGAGACATACCTCAGTGTCTTAAATCAAAAAATCTTTGATCAATGCGTATCAGTGTTCCAAGTCGAAAGTCTGTTTAAATGTCCTGCAACGAAAAGCCACATTTGACCAAATTTCATGAATATTGTCGGTGTTTCATAAATATTTTGCAATATCATTTCGTTGAGACGAAACATTTACGTTCAGGCATCACGTTCCATTTTATGTACGCTGTACGTTTTGTGAATCTTGTCCGCGAACAATTGTTCTGCAACACCGCAGATCGGGTGTGCAGCTGATCTTATTGTCAGCTCGGGGCGAGCAAAAATGCAGCCAGAATTCACGTTTGCATTGGGGATGACAGTGTGTATGCTCACCTGAGTCGGTGAGAGTACGTGCGAACACCTCGCGTATCAAACCGATAGAATGCTTAATTCCAAGCTTAAACACAGATTAAACTTGCTCAAAGAAAGAATTAAGGAAGTGGAGCCATATATACCTGAGCTGAAGATCACCTGCAATGTTATTATTGGAACCTCACTCACACCTATCTCTACCGCCATATAGCAGTTTTCCGATTTGAAGTGTTAAACAGACAGTGAACTGTGTAAATGTGACATAGTACCTTCAGTTCACAAGGTTGCCGACACGCTAGTGATATATTTGTGATGACACGAGCGTTAATAGGCTGCCGTCAAGTTTCCCATCACGCGGACCATATGCTTCCTTGATGATTTCATAATATAAAAAAAAAATATTCTTATGTCTCTTTAATTATCGATCTCTTCTTTCACATTAAATCCATATCAATTAAAATAAAATACTCTTTTTTATTAGGGCTTTTGTATATTATACAACAATAAATTTCCTCTCTTGGTGCGAGGTGCGTAAACAGTTATATATCGCATTTGTCACCGTGCAACAAGTCTGTCTTAGTACTAGACTGCCATCACTAAATTTACTGCAGATTTATTACACGAACCACCAGGAAAGAGTCTGCAAGAAAAACTAATGGCGAAGAAAGCCCCGTGTCACCTTGGTCGGGATTACAGAACCTAAGTCAAAGACGGCGCTTACGACATCTTAGACTTCTAACTAAACCGTTGGAATGTTTTAATACCTGTAGCAGATTTGTATCATCTTTTGCAAAACCTTAAAATGTCGATAAAAGTCTTGTATAATATGTGTAAGGATCATCATTATTATTATAATAGCAGCCGTGGAACATACACTGATGGTCATAGGCCCCCTAAAGAAAGGGGAAATTTACCCACAGTTGCTGTGCTAAGCAAGCGTGTTCGCGATGAGAATGCTGATGCCCATCCCCATCCTGTTTCATTTGAGTTATACTGCTTCCGGTGGATATGACGCCATCTATCGGTTCCGGTATCTCAGTCGCCTCTTACGACACCGGGTACAAGGGGAGGTACTATTCCACTCTGCCGGTACCACACGGCCAGATATGTATATGTGTACTAGATTGTAAAGAGGTGTTTGATGGTGGCAGGTACTGACGCGCGAGAACATGGAGGAGGTGGTAAAATTCGCGTACGACCGCGGGCTGTGCCTGCTGGCCGACGAGGTCTACCAGGAGAACATCGTCTGCAAGCCTTTTCACTCCTTCAAAAAGGTCAGTCATAAGTTCATAGTTAATTCTTGAAAACAGAAAGTCGAACTTTTTTTGTGATCAAAGTAGAATAAATAACTATTGGATGTTGAACATTCAGTCTTGTCTGTATAAAAGAGAATGTTTTGATACTGTGAAACACAACAGGTTTGCTAGTCTGTGAATTAATTTGGTAAATAAATCATTATTCTCAACATTATCAACAAGGTTTTATGCATAGAAAATACTGAATTATATTTAAGGTGATGAAGGTATAGTAAATATACTAGAATACAATCAACTTCTCTCAGGTATCAAGCAAGACTCGAACACGCATTTTTTCCATACCAGAGGACTGGACTACCATTAGGCAGCCCAAAAAAAACACTAGACAAAATTCGACATGTTTCGCTAGTGCAGTCCCTCGAGATGGAGAAGACGCGGGTACGAGACCCGCCAGACACATAGGAAAAGTTGTTTTTTTTTAGTAAATATCACGGTTCTTTTTTGTAAGTAATTAGTAATTTTTAAAAGATTTTCTTTATTTCGACCTCATTTATCCTTGACCCTGTACACCGTTGGAGCCCGCATGTTTTCTCTAAGGGCTCAAGAATCTCCTATCTTCAAATTCGATCGTTTATTACAGACCCGATAACACAATTAGTCGTATGCCTAGCTTATGCGTCGAGGGTCGGGTTCGAACCTACTCAAGATAAATATATATTAGATAAATATTTTTGTTTACTATTTACATACATCACGTCTGTGTCTCATCGGGGTAAGGAGAAAATATGACTCTCCACTCTATTCCTTTTCTTCCAGCAGTCCTTTAACGGTTATACGTTTGTTTATGTCAACTCTTCCATTCACTTACGCTCTATATATTTGTGCAGTCATTCTACTTTCATCCACCCTTTCTACATGTCCAAACCATCTCAACATTCCGTTATCTATTGTTGTCACAACATAATCTTTTACACCACATCGATATCCTATTTCAGTATTATATATGTGATTACTCTGTTGTTAGATGTCTGTAACACGAGTACTTACCTATTTGAAGCAATTTATCTCAGAGTCAGGGCAACGTATCAGATATTGTGTGAATTTAATACTGGCAGGTGATGCATGAGATGGGGTCTCCATACAGCGGCATGGAACTAGCGTCTTTCGTGACGCTGTCCAAGGGCTGGGCGGCGGAGTGTGGGCTTCGGGCCGGGTTCGTCGAGTTGCTGAGGCTCCAGCCCCGGGTAGAGCGAGCTTTCGCGGCCGCGCGAGGGGTTATGCAATGCCCCACTGTGCTGGGCCAGTGCGCGCTCGATTGTGTGGTGAGTGCCGGTGTTGACCAATAAACGGACAGCCTGCAAGTTTATTGCTCAACGTAAGATATTGTATCTTAATCGAAGCATGCAGATCCGGAGACTAACCAAAACTTTCAGTATTGCAATATATTGACTGTAATTGTTTTTGGAGTTCCTGATGAATGAATGGATTTCGTCGTGGACTTTGTTTAAAGATTGTTGAAAGATGCTTGTGGTGCTCATATTCAACGTATTTGCAACTGGTAGAAACCGACGCATCACGTTTATTCTATAGATTAGCGGTCCGAGGCAGGAAGTAGCGATGAAATGGCACAGTGGATGACCGCTATCCATTGAGGTCGTAGGGATGGTATGACAGTCGACTGCGAGTGGTACGGTGTAAAAAATCACCAGTAGGCAACAAATCGGACAACTTCTCGGAACATTCCCCGTGACAAAGGCAGTAAAATACGCAGAAAAGTAACATATCTGCGTAGTGCGAGTCACGCTCAAACCGACACCTCAGTTATTTGACGGACTGAGTAGTTTTATTTTGAGCTGTGAGCACGTAACATTTACCCGTTGAAAACAGCAGAAATTTGGTTAGTTTATGTGATTTGGTTGTGTAAGGATAATAGAGGTATCAAAGTTCCTAAATGAAAAAAATAAATTAGAATATATCATTAGAATCCCTTGAATAAGGTTCATCACGGGTTATTTGCGAAACCTATCGGCCAACCCTGGTGCTGAAGTCAGTTTGAATGCAATTGCTTTGTGTTGATTACTATTTGGCCTTAATGCTAGAGAATCTTTAAATTTTAGTGTACCGATGATAAAAAGTCGTTGCATATTTACTCTAATGTTGCGTGTATGTGACAGATGAAACCGCCTGTTCCTGGCGAGCCCTCGTACGCCCTGTTCAGCTGCGAGCTGGCGGAGATCCGGCGCACGCTGGCCGAGCGCACGGCCACCGCTCACCACACCTTCAACACCATCCCAGGGTTCTTCTGCAATCCTATTGACGTGAGTCTAAAGAAAATCCAATAGTCTTAAAAGTAAATACTTTTTGATGAATCTCAAGTGAAGACAGATCTAACTTGAGCTAGTTATAATGCTGTATATGTAATGGGATACTGCGTGATACAGGTTTTTTTTTATTTGAACTTAATAGTATTGTAACTCTTCTTAATCAAAACTAAAGTTTAAAAAATCTGATAAATTAGTAATGATTTAACATAAGTATCACAAATACTTTTTAGGCTGCATTTTGCTTTTCTAAAAACGTATGTTTGGTCAGATGTGTTCCACTATGATTGCAGTGGTAATAATAAACCAAAATGGTTGATGATCAATCTTTAATATCATATTTCATTTCACTTAAAATAAAAAAATAATATTATAATTTCATAGACGCTTGTATGTTGTGCGACCTTTGCATAGAGATAAAATGGAATCTTTTAATTTGTGTATAAATGACATATTAACATGGAAAGATTGCTGTGCAGGGTTCCATGTTCGCGTACCCGCGCATTGACATGCCGGCGCGCGCGCAGGCTGCGGCGCGCGAACAGAACATGTCTCCTGACGAGTTTTACTGTTTGCGCCTGCTCGAGCACACTGGTGAACACTACTTTATATTCATTCCTTTTCTTACTAATATTTCTCTCTAAGGCACCGAAGCTAACATATGGCGGTATATCTATCTGAAACAGTGCAGGTCCAATACAATATGGTGGAAATGAGTAGAAGCATTCCAATAACAAGCTACGCTCAGCGATCACACCCGCCAAACGCGACAATAATTGTCAAATTTCCTCTTAACTTCGGAGGCCTATATCCAGCAGTGGATTATGTACGGCTACCATGATGGTGTTGAAGATTACTCTTATGAATATGATACTAACAACACTTAGGTGATATTCATAGAGCTTGGAGGGTACCTTTAAGGTATCTTCTGGTATCCAAAGAGCTCTGCTTGAGTGGCCATCGTTTAAGCTGGTTGCAGGAAAGAGGAAGGATTGCGCCCAATTGCCCTAGTGCGGGCGGTATGTGCTTGGGGGGCAGGGACTCGCTGGCAAGCGCGGTGTACTGGTCAACGATATAAATATGTGTGGTGTTTATCATTGGGTTATTAAACAATATTAAAGTTTGCATTGAATATCATGTGTAATTTTATATTGCAATAAAATCTGAATACTGATTTTGTAAATAATCTGTTCCAGGCGTCTGCGTGGTCCCCGGCACAGGGTTCGGCCAGCTGCCGGGCACATACCACTTCCGCACAACAATCCTCCACCCCAAGGAGGAGTTCCAGTACATGATGGACTCAATAACCAAATTCCACCACCAGTTCTTGCAGGATTTCGCCTAGCAATACCACTCCAGTAGTAAATTGAAAGCGTTTAACGAGTCTACAAAATGAAGAATAAAATACAGAGACATATCATAATTTAAAGAGACGATATATTTTTATCTTCGGATACATTACGTATAGGAATACAAATTGGTATTCGACAGTAAAACTTTTGCATTTAAGAGTGAATTTAGTTCCTACTATTTCTGCGTACGTTATGTTAATTTGTTATTGTAGTACACTGAAATATGGTTGTATTCTGATATTGTTATCCGTCCGCACGCAGACATCGTTGACAAACCTAGTTGTTACTTGGGCAGTGAACCTATCCTATCTCATCTCTCAAATAATATCAGATTATTTAAAAAATGATCAATACGGCCTATGAGATCATCTAAGCTGCAAACTACAACAAGTTTAGTGTCTAGTGTCAGTGTCGAAATGAAGAAATTTATACATTTAAAAATAAAACACTAATCCTTATAGTCGATGTCTATGGTATGGCATATTGACAGTGATAAAACTTATAAAATATATAGTAATATAAAAAATGTGTTTAAACGTTTGTGCCCAAATCTTTAAAAATACTCAAGATATTTCTAATGTATTAACAACTCTCAGAGTAGAACTGTATTATCGTTGTATCGTATTAGACTGGTGTTGGTGGCAGGTGTAATTAGGGTTGATTGATCAGTGACTTTGATGTCAACGATTCTCAAACCTATAATTGAATAGCCCATATGAAATATTTATTTATTTTATATTACTACTTTGGTAAACAAGCATACACTCCGGGTCATCAAAACCTATACACGCTCATGTTATCGCACGGATATCACTAGCGGGTTGTCTCTTTTGTGACCTAAAGATATTAAGACATTATATTATTTTACTATCTCTTACTCTTCAAACTAGAACACAGCAATAAAAACCTTGGAGGGCGGACTTTGGTAGACTAGTACCAATCAGACCTTTATATGAATGAGGCTTATCCATATTGTACTTCATAATATTAAGTGCCAGTATCTGGAAAAATCTAAAGCTAAAAATGTATAGAACCGCTTACGAACTTATTCGGCAATTATTCTCTTTCACTCATCATTACTTGATACGCTGTCATCATCATATTAATCGCAGGGCGTCCACTGCTGGACACAGGCCTCCCTAAGTGATTTATCATAGGACTGGTTGTGCGCGGCCTGCGTCCAGCGCGATCCTGCAGTTTTAGTTAGATCGTCCATTTATTGTCGATCTACGTTGCGTGGTCTCCATTCCAGAACCTTACGGCTCTGCCATTTCAATTTAATAATTGGCTGGGCTATGTCGGTATCTTTGATTTTTTTTACTGATTTTCTTATTAGATTTGATCGCGCGAACACAGTCCGAGAATTGCCTCTTGCATTCGGTAATCTTGAGTTAGCTAATAAAGCTTTATGTCAACCTTAATATGCTTAAGCATTTTTCTACGCTGTTGAATACCTCCTTTGCCCACGAGGGGGCGAGGCCCTTCGATTTTGAGAAAGCCTGCATTAATATGTACAATAAACAGCCGGCGCGATATGATAGGTGACCGCGAGCGCGCAACCGCTGTATCTTGTCGATCCGATGTAATTGTGACAATGTCAACTAATTAATTAAGATAAAACAGTAGTATGTCCGTTTGTCATCATTAAATTTGTTTAATACCTAAATTGCCTGTACATTTTATTTTATACCTAAATTACAGTCAGCAAAGTTTCTTATTATGTGTTTGCATGAAGCTAAGTCTAGCACTAAATTAAAATTTTCTTTCGCGTCTCTAAAGAACTCTTTATTTTCAAGGGGACAAAAGTAGCCCCATCCTTTGGGTTATCCACATCCCAAAATTCCTCAAAATTAGCTTGCAATGAGGCGTGAAAGCGTAAGAAACAGACAGGCAGACTTTTCAAATTTATGTTGTTGGTTTGAAGGAGCTGAAGTCGATTGTTTTTGTCACTTAATTCAATACGAATAACGTTAAACATTATCTAATGTCAAAGGGAAATAAGAAGCATAATAAAAGAAAATTATAATATATAATAATGGATTCAAGATTCGTCTGACGCTGGCACACCAGTGGTGGTTTTGAAGTAGGCTAATAAATCACCTGTTTGTTGAAATCATCCTTGTAACTTCACTATAAGGTCATAAGGGTCATCCGATATTTCAGTGATATTGTAATAAATAAATCTATGTTTATTGAAATAAAAGTCACTTCCAATTACATTTATATTACATTCCCAGCGATTCTATGTTAAATTGATATGAACAACCTTAACGGCCAAAAATGGTGAAAGCTCAGATTTTAGTATATATATTTGCTGTAGAGAATCAGTGCATTTCCAGGAATTATTAAAAACTTTTGTATTACGCCTCACTGCAATTCACTATAGCAAAGCTGAAAGTTGTCACACAGCATATGAAGCTGGTTAGCCCTGATCCGCCCCAGCTCGGTCAGCAAGAACTGCTCCAGCTTGTACCTGGAGCGGTCATCGTGCTGCTTGTGTTGTTCCCGCAGGAACTCCTCGATGCACCGTTTGGCGGCGCGGCGAAGACAGCCCAGCGATGACTCCAGCAGGCTGCGCCAGGTTTCTCGGATCTGGTCTTGGTTTTGGCAAGGATCGCCTCCCGACCGCGTCACCGTCGTTGATATTGTGAAGAAGCTTCTGCAGATTGGATTTAGCTGTTACGCTAGAGCTTTGTGACGGGCCCGATGGCGCAGATGGTAGTGATCCTGTCTTGTGCACCAGGGGTCGTGGGTTCGATTCCCACCCAGAGCAAATATTTATATGATGATATTTGTGTTTGCTCTGTGTATGGGTGTAAAATATATGTATTTAAGTAGTATATTTGTGATTCTTCTGTTGTCTGGCATTCGTAGCACAAGTGCTTTAAGCGACTTACCATGGAGTCAGGTCAATGTATGAGATGTTGTGGGAATTTATTATTATTATATATTTTATTGTAGTGGCAAAGGAAAATAACAATCAAGAGATTGCCAACAGTTTTGTGGTCGGCTTAGGATAGTAATACCACTAGGTTGGTCAAAATTCGACCATAATGCATTACATGTTTAAGTTCGAATTCTATTTATTTTTCAATAAAACCAAAGAGGTATATCACTGAAGTCCAGAAGACAATAAATGTCTACTTCATTCAAGTATATATATATATATACTTGAATGTAAAAGTATATATATATATATGTATTTGATTAGATTATTTGGACCAACAAGCATACATAGTAAGCGTCACTGCAGCATATAGACGCTCGTAATACCTCCAGAATATCACGAACGCGTTGCTAACCTTGTGACATGGCTCTCTCACCGTTCCGACCGGAACACAGTAATGCTAACAGTACTATTTGGCGGTAGAAATAGGTGAGAATGTAGGTATCAATGCAGACGACCATTTGTATGAGGTCTACCTCATCTTATTGTGTGTCATTCAAACAGAGGTATTTGTAACGTTTATTATTATATTGCATTTTCTACATCAACTTTAAAAGTATCAAATTTCACGTAAATCCCTTCAAGCGATTTCCATGAAAAAGTATAAAACGTTTCCTTTTCCTTAGATGTTTCAATTGGGGACAGCAATTATTTCTGTCATAAATTCGACAGCAAGAAATGTTTCGATTGATGAATTTATTAAGTTGAAACGTATAATGGTGCACTCACTGAAACTCGTGTGTCATGTTGGAGAAGATCTCCTCAAAGAAGGTATAGTTCTTTGTCTCCACAATTTTGAACCTGGTATTATGTCGGCGTTTGCTTTCATCCCGGAGCAGCGTGCGAGCCCGCATGAACACCTGAACACATGAAATCATCACTATATCACTTACCACCAACCCAGGAATACTCATCACACGATCAATATACTTTTCACAACCAACTACTTGCCACAACTGTTTACAAATGTCATCTGCAAAATACTGATACCCTAGTGATCCTTGCGTTGTATCGATCTATATACTGTGTTATTCCGTGTTGATTGACAACCCCTTAAATATCTTTTGTCGATAAAAAGAGCAATGGAGACACTGGGCAGAAAGCAATAGCTAAATATCTGAAGCTTCATGCAGTAATTGCAATAATACAGTATATATCTATTCACCATGGTGAGTTCATTCATCATGTTGCTGAGCATGTTTTTGATCTGTTCGGGGTCGGGGTACTGGTACGGACACTCCAGCACCGGCGCGGCGGTCACTTTCTGACCTTCTGCCGTCTCCATCTCTTCAACGTCCTCGCTCTTTACCCTGTTTGTCCACTCGCCCGAGTTTATCACGTTCACGTCAAATATTAACTCTCCAGTGACGGCCACGTCCAGGCAGGAGCTCAGGCGGAACACGAGCGAGAGCACTCCTGTGCATTTCAGCAGGCGCGTCATCGCTGATTGTTGTGCTTCGATAATTCTGCCATAAAAATTCGATAACGCGTATGAGCGACATTTTTACGATCCTGCATCGTGTTGTTGTAATATTACATTTTGTATCATGCAGTTCCCAGAATGTGCTGTACTTTTTTTTGTTATTATGTTTTTACAAAGAAACAATAAGAAGTAACTGTTTCATTCTGCTTCTATTCAATATTACCTCTAAGATTCCCACATCGGCCCACCCAAGAAAAAAGGAATTTTGCCTATAATTGCCGCGCTGGGCAAGCGTGTTGGCAACCGTAGAGCGCAGCTTCCTCGACGGAGATGCTGCTGCCCATATCCACCCTCTGTATTTGATAATGAGAAAATCTTTGATAATGAGACAGAGTCTGTCAGGCACTCCCTGAAAGTGGAGTCTGAACACAAGGCCGTTATGCCAGACTTTGTCGAAAGCTTTCGCGACGTCAAAGAACAACGCCGTCGTCCCTTGCGGTCGGCGTCGTTCGTTGAGGCGCGAAAGGACATGTTCCGTGAGGCGGTGCAGTTGGTGTACGCACGAGTGTCGGTTGCGAAAGCCGAACTGTTCGTCTGCCATTAGGCCGTTATCGTAGACGAACCCTCGTAAAACGCAAAAAAATGAGGCGCTCATATAACTTGGCCAAGGAATTGAGCAAGCTAATGGGCCTGTAGGAAGTGGGGTTTCGTGGGTCTTTACCGGGCTTGTGGATGCCAATGACGACGGCATCCTTCCACGCGTCGGAAAACACGCAGTTGGACATGGCCGCATTGAAAATTGGCGGTTTACATCGCTACCCGTCCTCCTTTTAAGCCTCAAACATCCAGCAGGAAGCCAGGATTAAAAAGCCGGGCGGCCTTCGGTACGTACTGGCAGCGTACCAGCACATAAATCGACACCGCACCTAATGGCTGAGTCCAACGATGGCGTGAAAATCCCCCGTCGGAAACGCAAAGGCATGAGAAAGAGGGAAGACAAGCCTGCGAAACAAGACCCCACCAAGAAGGCAGTCGCCGTCCCAGCGCCGCAGCAGGAACCGAAGGCGAAGCCAAAGCCGCGCTCAACTCAGAGCCGGCTCATGGACACCGAGCCATCTTTTACAAGACGTACTCGGGGCCATTAGGTCCGGCGAGAACGCCGTACCAATTATCCTCGGCGGAGTAGCACAGCTACTGCAATCAAATGGTGCAATATAAGCCGCTGAGAATAATCCATTGGAATGCCAACGGGCTCAGATCGAAGATAGGACTGCTGCGGGTTCTACTTCAGGAATAAGTCTTTCTACACCCTCGGAGTAGAAGTCCACGCCGGCTCTCTCATACGTTTGTTTGCTACATACAAACCGCCAGGCACTCGCTTCATTATCAGCGAAATGATCCAATTGATGGCAGACCCAACACACACCTTGGTGGCGGGGGACTTAAATAGCAAACACGCGGCATGGAACTGTTCGCGCTGGTGTAGAGAGGGCAGGACGCTACTCCGAGCTGCGGAGGACCACGGCTTCCCGAACCACCCTTTCCATACACCCGACGTAATCGACATCGCGATCCACAATGGCCTGGACAACGTGTTGACGTAGGAGACCCTCCTCAAGGACCTCCAATCTGATCATCTCCCGGTGCTGGTGGTCATTGAAAGAAGATCGACGACTGTAACACCACCGGCTGCTCGCCAAACTAGAACTAGAAGGCGTTCAGTTCTGCCATGCATTCGAACACCCCTACGCTACCAATTACCACCTCTGAGGACGTTGAGCTGCTCGCCAATGCTCTCACCACCTGCATTCAAGATGCCGCAAAATCATCATCGCGCACCATGCTCAGCAGCAGCAGGCTCCCACCGCTGCCCAAGGGCATCAGGGACTTATTAGCAAAGCAGCGACACCTAAGAAAAAGATGGCAGCAGACACGCTGCCCAACCCTCAAGCGTCAGCTCAACGCCCTCACCGAACAGGTGAGGGCGTTGAGCAGACAGGACATGGACTGAGGTCGCATGAAGCAGAAAGCTGGCATCGTTACATAGAGAACGCGGGCGAAGATTGGAATAGTGTCTATCGCCTATGTCGCCAGATCTCTAAGAAACCGGCTCCAATCAGACCCCTCCTCGATATTCGAGATGGCCACCCGAGATACCGCGCGGAGAACCGCGCTGAGATTTTCGCCGAACACCTAGAACGCCAGTTCCGCCCGAATCCCTGTGACAATGTAGAACACGTCGAGACGGTGACCCAGTACCTTCGAAAATATCTCGCCGTTCCCATAGCGGCAGATGAAGACCCCGTTGTCTTCACGCCCGGGCAGGTCAGCAGGACTATAAACCAGTTGAAACCCAGGAAGGCGCCTGGCCTAGACAACATCACCGGCAACATGCTGCGACACCTTCTACCGAAAAGCATCACAGCTCTGACTCGCCTCTTCAACGGCATCAACCGCACAGGCCACTTCCCAAAAAGTGGAAAATGGGAGGAGTAATCATGTTGCCCAAGCCCGGGAAGAACATACTCAAGCCCGAGTGCTACCGTCCTGTCACACTGCTACCAACGGCATCCAAGCTATATGAGAAGTTGCTGCTTCTACACCTGGAACCGTACATAAGACCGAGGGAGGAGCAGTACGGATTTCGGACAGAGCACTCCACCTCGCTGCAACTAGCGAGAGTACTACATAACATGACGATGGCCTTCAACAAGAAGGAATACACCACCACAGTACTCCTCGACATGGAGAAGGCGTTTGATAACGTGTGCCACCAGGGTCTGCTGTACAAATTATCGATGTCACAAACACCCCGTCGAATCACACGAGTGGTAGCTTCCTTCCTCGATAAGAGATATTTTCGAGTGGAAGTGGAAAACGTTCTATCAACAGAACGAGCTACTGAGGCCAGTATACCTCAGGGCAGCTGCATCTCACCCGTGCTGTACAGCTTGTACATGGACGATATTCCGGTAGGAGAAGGCACACATCTAGCACTATACGCAGATGACGCCGCCTACTTCGCAATCTCAGTCAACGCAAACTAAAACACGCAGCTAAAAAATTACAGAACACCCTCGACCTACTGCCCGAGTGGCTAAGCAGATGGAGACTGCAGGTGAGCGTAACCAGGACACAGGCTGCAGTCATTGGCCGCCACTCCCCTCTCCCGAAACCACTATTGATAATGGGGCAAGAAGTCACGTGGTCCCACAAGGTCAAGTACCTAGGGATCACAATGGACAGCCACCTGAGCATGAAGCACCACACTGAACAAGTGATCAAAAAGACAAGGTCGGTCGCGCATCTACTACGCCCGGTATTCGTCTCCAAACTCCCGCTCAGAACGAAGCTGGGAGTTTACAAGACATACGTTCGACCTCACCTCACGTATGCAGACCCGGCATGGTATGCACTAACCAGCCGGACCAACAAAGGCCGCCTTCAATCCTAGCAGTCTCGTGTTCTACGCATAATCATCGGGGCACCACGCATGGTACGAAACTCGACGATACACCGGGACCTGAAAACAGAATACATTGAAGACTTCATTCGCAGATTGTTGAGCGCAATGTTCGCGCGCGCCGACAAAGCCTCCCTGGCGAACCCGCACCTGCGCAACATAGCGACGCTGCACGCCAGACCACCGGACTCCAAGGCCTCCCAACGAGAACTCACGGCCGGTGAGGTCGAACATGACCCGGGCATAAGTCCGAGACCGCAACCCCCTGAAGGGTATCGATAAGTACATCTGTTCCCTGATGTGGACAACCCTAATTAGGACCTGGATGACCCTAGCCAAGAGCAGTGGGCCGTAAATAACCAAAAGCTCCCACGAAACCATCACCAAAGGCCTGCATAGTGCGTTCAAACTCACGTCAAACGCCTATGCTACACAAAAATGTCAACAATGCAAATTGAATTTTATAATCCAATTTACATCAATGTACAAAATAAGAAGCCACGAATAAAAGAAACACAAGACACCTAAAAGAAGAAATAAACAAATACAAAGAAAAATGCGGGTAGGAACGAAAAAAGTTTCCACCCGCAACCCGAAGACCCGCCGATGTTAATCGGCGGCGAGTAAATACTGCGACGGCTGCGCGGAGCGCCGCCCAGCCCACGGCTGCGCGTCGGCAACCACTTGAATGTATGACAATGATTTGGGTTTGAGACCTGTTGATGACAATATTATTGGTACTATACGTACTGTTTTCGCTCTCAACTGGGATTTGAGTTCGACTGCAAGGTCGTGATATTTACTTAACTTGTCTGAAATAGTTTTCTGGATATTGTGTGAAATGGTATGGTTATGTCGGGTCTATTGCAATGTATTGTTTTATCGGTCAGTATTGTTCTATCCCAGGAAAGTTTTAGCCGTTTGTTCTCTAGATCGAGTTTGGTTTATACTTTAAATAGGCGTTCTTCTTTAGTTTGTTTTTGATGTATTTCTCTAGACTGCTTAAAACCAATATTTATGTGTACTGTTTTATATAGCTTTAATTGGCTCACCTGTATGAACTGGCATCTGCGCGGTGATTTTATGAATGTGTTAAGATATGTAGATGTGTAAATATGGGTAAGTGCATGCGAACTTGCGAAAATTTTTTGCCAGTAGATGTGGATGTGATCAGTATGTACTTGGAGATTTCCAATTATGTGCGCGTTGTATCACTTTTATGAAAGTTCATACATATGAGAGTTCAAATTTCGCATTTTCCGCAGCATGGACGCCCCGGCGACCCGCGGGAAGCGATCGCAAATTGAACCTATTACAGTTTCTTTCCATTATCTTCTAGAAGGTCAGGGTTAGTTTGGTAAGGGTTAAAAGTCAAGTTTTTATTGACAGAATTATCAAAAAATTCATGATTTTTGTCTAGATGGTGTGACCAGTAGCTTAGCCAGTATCGTGCTTCCCGTAAGCCCCCCACCTCACTACGACAAGGTAGCCCTGTGGGGGGAGGGGGGTTATTATTGTGAAATGTTGTAAAATTGTGTGAAATGTTGTGGCAATTTATTATTATTATATTAATAAAGGATTAGGAAGATTCAATTCTTTCAAGAACACCGTAAATTTTTATCGCTTGCTGTATATAGAATAATTGACGGGCCCGATGGCGCAGATGGTAGTGATCCTGTCTTGTGCACCAGGGGTCGTGGGTTCGATTCCCGCTCAGAGCAAATATTTATATGATGATATTTGTGTTTGCTCTGTGTATGGGTGTAAAATATATGTATTTAAGTAGTATATTTGTGATTCCTCTGTTGTCTGGCGTCCGTAACACAAGTGCTTTAAGCGACTTACCACGGAGTCAGGTCAATGTATGAGATGTTGTGGGAATTTATTATTATTATTATTATTATTATTATTAAATATGCAGCGATAATCAATATTACGGTAGATTGTAATATCCGAATGTTGCGATCGTTTAATGCGAGTGCTATAATTTGGAAATATTTATGCTTTCAATGGCTTAATTTGACGCACAAAATGGTGGATTGGATTTCAATAATCGGCTTACCAATTTCCGATGGAATTGGTCGTATTTGCCTTAAAAGCTAACGCAATCGAATAATCGAGCGAGTGCTCGCTCAATGCACCGTTGTTGATACTAAGCTACGCCCCCGAGCTGTACCGGTTCACTTCACTATATCTGTTTGATTGAAATTAATTAGTTGTTAATTTAAATGAGTAATCAAAGGGCTAAAATTTATGGGGCACCTGAATGTTGTCGGATGGCGTAGGTGGTAGTGATTTTGTTCTGTGTCTGGGTGTTAAGTGTCAGGTCAATGTTAGAGATGTTATAGATTTTATAATTTTTTTTTTTTAAATGCAAAAATTTGTCCTTTACTTGAGGTAAGTGACTAACAACTTTTATTTCAATATTTGTTTTAAGAACTACTCTTTACTAAACTACTCTTCTTTCTTTACTCTACTAAAAAAGGATCCACCATGTTTGAGCATCCTGGATTCTTTTTTTGTCATATCAGATCATATTGATCAGATATCGGAAGTTCGACGGCAATTCGCACAAGATTAGAGTTGATTTATCGGACTTATATGTACATGATCCTCACATTCTCAAGGGAAAAGGAAGTAAACAGGTGAAACCGCGGAGCACTGCTAGTCATAAAACACAAATATATATGTGAACTACGCTACTATAAAACAGGACATGAAATAAAACAACACACACATACATCAGCCTGTCGGCAATTCCAGAGCGTAGCTTTTGCGATGGGGATACTTCTGCCCATACCCGCTCTGTGCATTTGAACTGACTGCTTCAGATGGATATACCACCATCTGTCGGTTCTGGTACCTAAGTCATCTTTTACAGTACTTGGTGCACTAGGTGGAGGGAGGTACTATTTTACTCTACCGGTACTCCGCGGATATATAATTTTAAGGACTGATTATAACTATTACGTAAGGACAAAACATTGAAGACTATCTGACCCGATAGACGTTGTCCTATCACGACTATTGAATTCGAATTGAATTGATAATATCATCATCATCATGATATCAGCCATAAAACGTCCACTACGGTACATAGGGAGGCCTGTGTCCAGCAGAGGACTTCTGATGGCTATTTGGAATAAACTGTTATATATATATTAGAATTAATTGTCCAGAAAAACACACTATTGTAATTCTTGCATAACTTTAATATTATCTAAGTAACTATATAATTTTGTGAGATTAATAGACCAACAAGCGACCCTTAATAACTAAGGGCAAATTACTTGGTATAATTTTGGGTTGAGGTAAAGGATACTTAAAGGACGGGGCCACAACGCCTGGTTATTTAACGCGGCAATTAGTTCAGCTTGTGTTCTCTACACGAAGAGAAGAAACAGTTTTTCTAGGAGATTCAACATTGTCATCAGAACATTGATAATTCAATAAAATAAGAATAAACTCTAAATTATTAAAATACTACTCTAAGCGTTCATATATTTTTCTTTTATTTTTCTTATATTGTTGTTTTTTGTTGTTTGTTCATAAATTTGTTTTTGTTCATTGTTCAAATGTATATAATCTAGTTTAAAAAAGTTGCAGAATAAAATAGTACTTTCCACTGACTTTTTTTTATTAGACCAGGTCGACAAACTAGCATCCAGTGCACACGAAAGTTATTGTAACTGCAGCCTATAGGCGCTTGTAATACCACAAGGATATCATTAACGCATTGTTAACCTTGTGCCTTGAGGATATTAAGCCACATTAGCCAGTAAATTTACTACCTCTTTCACCCTTCAGACCTACGCAATGCGAACATAGCTATTTGGCGGTAGAAATAGATGAGAGTGAGGTACCAATGCAGATGACCTTTAGCCTACTTTATGTAATGACTGAGGTGCCGGAGCTGTCGGATGCCTGTATATCCATAGAATACAGAGTAACGCAAATGCAGTGGGTGGAGATGGACAAGAGTGTTTCCATCGCAAAGTTACGCTCTGCGATTGCCTCTACAACTGCCCAGTGCGGCTATTATGGGCAATATTTGCGCTTATTTGGGCATTTATTTATTTATTTTTTTAACTTTATTGCACAAAATGTACAAATGGTGGACTTAATGCCAGATGGCATTATCTCCCAGTCAACCATTACACAAAACAGAAAAAAAGTATTTATAGTGGTGCAGACAATGTATATATAAAACAGATAAACGTGGCATACATATTTGTATAAATAAACGCAATAAATGCATATGATATAAATATATATAACGAAAATAACGTACATCAGAAATAGGGTTATAAAGTTAGAGAAGCAGCATCAGTAAATAAAGTACGGAGTCAGCGTTTCAGGATAACGGAAGCTCGTTCCAGAGTCGTATAGCTGACACTGTAAAAGAGTTTGTCAAAAAACTAGAGTTATGAGAAGGAGTTAAGAGCGAGAGAGTATTAGAAGAACGGAGATTACGTTCGTGACAGGAATGTAGGAATCGGAATCTGTCCTTTAGGTAAATTGGTGTGTACGGATCAAAAAGTATTGAAAATAGTGTGGTTAGAACTCGAATTTTGCAACGTACACGAATAGGAAGCCAGCCGCGAAGAGAACGGTAATGGGAAATATGATCGTATTTACGCAAGCCGAAAATGAAACGAAGACAGTTGTTTAATAGACGATCCAATTTATTAAGGAGTTCTTGAGAGATATTAGTGCAGCACACGTCACCATAGTCAATTGTGGGTAAAACCAAGGATTGAATAAGAAGGGTTTTGGTTTTAGTAGGAAGAAAATGTTTTAATCGATAGAGAGCACGAAGCGTTCCAGTAACCTTACTGCTGATTTCATTAACATGTGTATCCCAGGTTAAGGAAGAGTCGATAAATAGGCCAAGAATCTTAACGCATGTGCTGCAGGGCACTACCACGTTATAAAAAATACTTACAGGTACATTTTTTAAGCTAGATAATAACCGTTTGCTGCCCAAGACAATGGCTTGAGTCTTGGACGGGTTCACAGAGACACCAAACTTTTGTGACCAGTTTGTCATGTTGGTCAAATCAGCATTAATCCGAGCAATGGCATTATCCAGGTCATTGTACTCTGCCTTGGTGTATAGTTGCAGGTCATCAGCGTATAGATGGCAAGAGCAGCTAATAGATTTGGTGACAAGGTTTATGAAAAGGGAAAATAATAACGGAGAGAGAATGCGACCTTGCGGCAAACCAGCACCAATTGTCACCCACTGTGACAAATCATCACCCAGGCGCACCGCTTGCTGGCATTCTCGAAGGTAGGATGCGAACCATTCCCGAACCGAATCAGAGACCCCGACGTAAGAGAGAATAGAGAGGAGAACTTCGTGATTGATAGAGTTGAAGGCGTTGGAGAAATCAATTTATGCTGGTGACACAAACATAAACTCTAGCCTAAACAAACTCAAGTGTGATTCTATCTATTTGTGAAAACATTACAAAGGTAATACATGTGATTTTATTATTCAGTCCTGGTATCCAAAATAAATATCAAACAAAAGAAATATCATCCAAATACATTTTGCACAACACATGAACAAAATTCGTAACAGTCTGCTTCTACAGAATACAGCTCTATTTTTATACAATCTTAATTCGATAAAGCCCAGAAGAGGCAGTACCATATTTCTAGGTTCCATTCTCGCTGCTCGCCCGCTTGCTTATCTACTATTTTATTTCGCTGTCCTCTTGCATAATTTAACTGGGAAACGTTAAATTTTAAAGCGGCGACATACGCTTTGTTTAAAGTTTATGCTGGTAATAATGTGTCTATGATGGTCTAGCAACAGAAAATGAGGGCGGTTTGTTTTCAAGATCTGAACTGAATTTAAAGAGTCACATATACGTGCAAAGAAATAATATTTCTTCAATTTTTGAACGACATTGAATGACATTGACAACTGACAAGCGCTAGAGTCTGAGGTCAATGGTCAGTTGAGAGGTTATGAAAAAAATAGCATTGTATTAGATTATTGTGATTAAATAGATTAAATAGAATTAAAATAGATAAATAAGAATAATTGGTGGAAGAATAGACTTTAATAGTCGTTTCTTCGTTTTCAGAAGCAACGCATGAGTTTATTTGTAACCTAAAATTGAAGGATAATCGATATAAAACGATATATACGTGTGAAGATATATGCTTTGAAATATACTGTAGTACTTACATAGTACATTTTAAAGAATGCCAAAAATAAGACTATGCCATAGAAACTCAAAATAGGCAATTTACCTATATACTATGTAAGGTAAGTGGCACCATTCACCATCAGTGGTAAATCAATACACAACCTCGTCACAAAACGTGCAACGTGTTTAGAAAATTTTCATAACACTCCGAATATAAACAAGAATATACGAAAGAACACGCAGCTGTCGGGGCAGTGGCCTTGGAATCGCACACTTGACTATGCGGAAGATCTTACCCTTTCACCAAATAGACATGACTTTTCGCTAAAGGTATGTGAAAGACTAGGATTAATCGCGGGACATCTCATCACAACTCATTCTTTGGGCTACGCAAGACACTATTTCGGTACAAACAAACCCTTTAGGTCATTCAAAATAGTTTTTTTTTAAAGTTTGCCTTCGTATATTCATAGAGTAAGTTCATGTCTGAGGTGTCTCGTCGTTAGTTCGGGAAGGTGCCTCATCACTTAAGCCTACTAGTAGGTAACGCCGCGGACTACTCTGTTGAGTAAAGTGTCAAAGTTCGATCGATCGAAGAGAAAGATGGCTTATATATCTCAGCGTGATTTGCACACACACACACAAGCAAGGCTTAGAACAGTACAAACACAGTCGCCGGCGAGTGCATGATATCCCCTTTCACAAAGCGCATCCTGGCCGCAATAGTGCTTCTGTGTACAATTCATCCTCTTTACTGTCCTATACGACGGCTACTCACGTCTCAGCACGTGCCTTAGTGGCGCATTTGAGAGATCGCCGTAGGTCTCGCTCGACCCCGTGAACTAGGCGGCCGCGGAGTTTTTGGTCAGCAACAAGCATACAACTCGCATGATATATATTGTATATAGGTATATAATTATAATTACAAGTATATAAGTAGCGCGCTGCCAACCTTGTGATTTGAAGATATTATATCATATTACCCAGTAATTTCACTGCCTCTCTTATCATTTAATCCAGAACACAGCAATGCGAACATTGCTGTTTGGTAACAGAAATAGGTGAGAGTGAGGTAGGTACCAATGCTGATGAAATTTGTTACAGATTTAACTCATGTGAAGTATACGCGCACAGTCGCGGAGGGTGCGGAAAGTGCGGAGGCATTTGCTACTCATTAATGAGCGCTCTGGCCTCTTTCCCTCGGTGACGCTAGAACTGACGATAGAGTCTGCCAGCATTAGACTCGTCAACAAAACGCGGGTCTCTTAAAGGGTCTGGAATCTGTGTCGTTATTTTAAAGATACCTGCACAGACTTAATAATAACATTTTGTTCAATAAAATTTTACAGTCAAATAGTAAGACATCCTATAGCCTGAATGTAGGAACAATTATTGTTAATACAAAAAACAGCCATGATAACGGGTATCACCTTCCTAGTTGATTTGATAACAAATGAATAATAAATCATATTAATGTTAAAGTAAATTTATAGTTAAAATCTATCTTATAAGTTATTTTGGAACCAAGATCGAATAAAAAAAATTTTTGAATTCAAGCAATGTAATATTTTAAATAAAGATTTGCCGCAACTCATTTCGGTATCTTCCTGTTCTTTATTGATTATTATTTATGGGCCTGGTCCTCGAGAATGGAATGGCATGACAAATAAACAATGTCAGCATCAAACAGGCTACTACTCCGGGGACAGAGTACACAAGTGGGGATGGGGGTGGTACACAAGTACTATTTTAATGTCGCTCGGTTGTGAAGTCAAACAGACATCGCAGGCCGCGGGGTCATCCCTGCTCGTTAACACCGTAGGGAGGCATATTTTGTTGTCCCTGAATCGAATAAATTATCGAATTAGTGTGCGCATAACTTGATTTATAAATATGGTTCCGAGAATGTTTGTCTCGAATATCGGTGTTATTCTCGCTCTTTGAACTACTGCCTTAACTTTGAAATGAGAACGTATTCGTATTTATTTAATATAACTATAAATAAATAAAATAATAGTGAAGGAAATGTAACTTTCAAATCCTGACAACATCTTTTGTCGTCCTCGGGATCGGATGCTGCAAGGTAACCGAAACGTGGATCGTTAAATGAGTAGTGTTATTACTTCTTATGTAATAATGCTCAAAACAACTATTTTTCTTAATATAATACTACAAGTTTTTAATTAATTTATGCAGTATAGGTAGGTACCCTTAAAGATTACTGTCTACTTATGCATACTAATGTTAATAATAATTAAATAAAATATTAATTAGACGGTAACCTAGAAGATGTGTACACGACATGTTTTATTTAATTGATATTGTTTTATTTTTAATTGTTTTCTTATTTCAAACAAGACGTAAATAACGACAAAGAATACAAGAAAAAATTTGATGAATTATTTTTTGCTCTTTTTTTCATCATAATTCTACTGATGTACCTTAGCAGTGAAACTTAAATGCAACAAGTAGAGATAGGGAGCAAAATTTCAGCCGCAAAGCAACGCTCTGTGATTGCCACCACGCCGGGAGAGCGCGGCAATTTCGAGCAAAGTTCATTCTTTCCTGGAGAGGCTTATGCCCATAGACATAGGCCCAAGAAAGGGGGAATTTTATCCATAACTGCCGCGCTGGGCAAGCCTGTTGGCAATCGCAGAGCACAGCTTTCACGACGGGAATGCTGTTGCACATCCCCGATCTGTGCATTTTAGCTGCACTGTCTCAGGTGGGTATATCGCCATCTGTCGCTTCTGGTACCTTACTCGCATTTTACAATACCTGGTAAAGAGAGAGGTACTGTTCGACTCTGCCGGTACCTCCCGGCAAATAGAAAAAAAAAATGTTCAACATCCATTTAAAGAGAAAATTTTATGATTAAAAATTCATACCATAAACAGTGAATAAATACTGCCTTATCGAGTAGATTTGCTCTGCACTAACACCGGCCGGGTGCGGGCGCGCGGGCGCGCGGGCGTGCGGGCGCACAGCTACCACTTGTGTGGCGCAGGCAGTCCCGCCACGCCGTATTCATCCCGGAATATAACTACACTCACACATGACCTAATTTAACTTTGAACTCAATGTCCCCAAACCGCGGAGGTTAAAACTAATTATTCTAAATGAGTTGCTTAGCGTATATAACAATTACAGCTTTAGGGCAAGGTTATTCTGTGTTATACTTTACTAGGCAACCCCTCGGGAAACCGTCCGCCTTAACTTCATTTTATAAGTTAAACCGCGGGAACTTTCCAAAAATTCAAATGGATTATTAAAATAATATTAGTATAAAAGTATAGATTTCGTTGTACATCTGAATGGTGATTTATGATTTAGGAATGTGATCATTTTGATACGGACATTGAACCGCTTAAAGCTTAAAACTAGATAAATAGAAGCCGAATAATTCATAGAAATGAAGTTTTTGTAGAACAGATATGGTCTATGAGGCAATTGCAGTTTGGAAAGATGGTTTCACATCCTCATCGAAATATATGTGAGAAGGGAGTTTAGTGGTGTTTGTGAAAACATCAGTCTTATGCTGGTGGACCAATTTTAATCAGACCTAGCGTTAGGAGAGTCCTATGGTCATCGGTATTATAATTGCAGGCTGATGCCCACAGCAATGACTATCGAACAGATCTAATTACTTGATTACAATATATTTTGTTAATTAAATATAGAATTTCTGATTACAATTTTACACAAAGGAATGGTTGTCAGCTGTGTTATAAGAGTCATTTAAACAAATAGATCATTGAGTGCCTACTTATTAGTCTGCCGACACCAGACAGATCTTATAACTAAGTTTATAGCAGGTTTATTAGGCGAGCCACCAAAGAAGAACCTGCAAAAGAAACATTCAATTCAATCCCAAGCAGTACTATCATTAATATTTATAATCTTTCAATCAGTAAGCCTAATAAGCTTTAGCAATAAGTTTATCTCTTACATAATTCTCGAATTTATTTAAAGGCATACTTGTAGTTATTTTCATTATAGAATCTTACACTATTGCATCTGAACGAATTACTTATTATTTGGTGCCTAGCAATGGGCACTGCAAGCTTATATTTATTTCTAGTATTAAAATGAAGTAGGTATGTCATAATTTTTCTGAAAATAAGTTCTATTTTTGTGAACATATTGACTGTGTACAGTCATTGCTTTAATTTCTTTGAATTTTTATTCTTAAGAGTCCTGCAGAGCCATTTTATAAATCGCTGGAATAGCCCTTTACAGTATTACCTCATAGTAGAATACCACATGACATAACGCTGTGAAAGTTGAAATAGACTAGCCACGCAGTTTTAATGTCTGCCAATTGTCGGATCTTGTATACTGCAATTTTTTTTTACGAGGAACAGGAATAGTCCCAGGATAGAGCCCTGTGGCACACCTATTGAAACCAGTGATCCCGATGATCATTTTCCATTCACTTCTACCCTTTGCACTTTTTTCTAAAAAATACTAATAAGTCTAAAGCAAATCTGTAAGCCCGTAATCATTACAGCCATTGAAAGTACACTGCAGGCCTTTTTCAAGAAAGAGGAAATTTTACTAACAATAATAATATAAATAACATAGAAGAACATACAACAGTACAGTAAAATAGGTGGCCTTATCTCATAGAGCGATTTCTTCCAGGCAACCTTTGGACAGAAGAGAAATACAACAATAATAAGGCAGTTTGAGGTACATAATAAATTAAAACAATGTATAAATACAAACAATCAATATATATAAAGAAAAACATCCACCAACACACACACACACACACACCCACACGCAAACACTCACACCATCACACACACACCACACACACACACACACACACACACACACACACACACACACACACACACACACACACACACAAGCATACATACAATACGTACGATACGTACATACACACACGGAAAACACAAAAAATAATAATAATATTAAAATAAAGAGAAGAATATAAAACGTATAATATGCAAGCAACAACTACAATGATAGGTAGTACTCCTCTACCATTCTTCGAAAAATCGGCAGTGATTGCGCGCGCAGGAAGCGCATTCCACAACTGAAGAGCTTGAACTGTGAAGGATTTCCTGTAAAATATTGTGGAATGAACCGGCATCTTAAGTAGTAAATTCTCTGATGATCGCAGAGATCTTTCGTGGCTGTCACCCAAAAACACAAAATGATTTTTTAAGTAATAAGGGGAGGAAGGAATGAACAATACTTTATATAGTAAAGAAAGAATATGAGCATTCCTGCGAAGTCGAATAGGAAGCCATTTGAGCTCGTTACGAAATTTGGATACATGATAATATTTGCGTAAACTGAATATGAATCTGATACAAAAATTTTGAAGACGCTCAAGCTTCTCGAACTGGGCCTCAGTGAGATCTAGATAACACACATCCGCATAGTCCAATATAGGTAAAAGGAGAGATTGTGCAAGAGCAATTTTTGGTAGCAAAGGGAAGAAAGTTCCTCAACCTTTTCAGAGAGGCCGCTGAGGCAAACATTTTACGACTAACCTCTTTTAGCTGAGTAGTCCAAGATAAATCACTATCCATAAATACTCCCAAGTTTTTGACTGCTTTAATATAAAAGATAGAAATGCCACCAAAAAAAGCTTTGGGAAGAGTTTGCCAATTGATAGTGGAGATCATCCTTGGACTGCCTACCACACAGATTTGAGTCTTGGAAGGGTTCACATCCAGACAATAACACTCACTCCACTTCTTTATATGGGTCAGATCATCATTGATAGCATCTATAGCCATACTAAGGTCAGAAACTGGTGTTTGGTAGTAAATTTGAAGATCGTCTGCATAAAGATGGTAGGACGATAGAATGTTATGTGACATTGAGTTTATAAATAGTGCGAAGAGTAATGGTGATAATACGCCACCTTGCGGAACCCCAGCAGACATAGAGCACCAAGACGATGATTCGTTTTCAATGGTAATGCGCTGCGGCGACCGTACAAGTAACTATGAAACCAGTCAATAACCGACGGAGATACGTTAAAAGATCGTAGTATGCCAAGCAAGATATCGAAGTCAACGGTATTAAAAGCATTGCTGAAGTCCAGCAGTAGCAATATCGTGACTTTTACCTATATTTTTCACGCTGAGCAAGCGTGTCAGCAATAGCAGAGCGCAACTTTCACGACAGGAATCCAGCTGTCCGTCCCCACCCTGCATGCATTGGAGCTACACTTTCTCGGATGCATATATCGCCACCTGTCGGTTCTGGTACCATAGTTTTACGATACCTGGTACTTTTCTACATTGTTAGTTAAAGTCAGTTAAAATGCAACAAGATGGGGTTTGGCTGCAGAATCGTCATCGCAATGCTACTCTCCGTGATTGCCTCCACGCTTGCCTGGCACGACAATTATGGGTATAAATCCCTCTTTCTGGAGGAGGCTCAGTAGATTTCCTACGGTTGATATGATGATGAGAATGAAAAAGAATCCTTTGCTAGTATTTAATAAGTTAGCAGTAAAATATTTGATATTTATGGCTGTTAAAGGCAAAGGATACGAGATGAAATAGAGAAGAAAATACAACTTTTACTAAAAAATCTACCTTTACCTACCCTACGGGATTGGGTCCGCTGAACCAACGAGATCCCAAAATACTTCTAGCTCTTCTTTCTTATTTATATATATAGTACAGCAATTTCAAGGAGCGTGAAAGTAAAAAACTAATTTATTGATTCGTCATATTGTCCGGAGGAGAGTCGCGGCATCAGCGTCACTGCCGCGTTACAGCCTTTCCAGCAGGACCCTTTTGTCGACAGCGATATATCACGGAGCCTGAATTATAATGCAAATGTATTAAAATCACAATAAACATTATTTTAACGTACACATTTCATTATGACCAACTTGATAGCGCATTTAGCACAAGCTCTATCTTATGCGCCGAGGATAGTGGATTCGGTGTCCAACCAGAACAATAATTTAATGAATATGTGTTTGTTCTGTGTATAGGTGTCAAATGCGTACTAGAGTAATAAATTTGTAATTATTATGTTGTTTGATATCCAGAACTCAAGACTTCACCTGTTTACAGTCCTCATAGTCACTTATTGGTGTAAAAAATTTAAATATAGAATATTAAACAGTCTTTGGCTAAAATTACATTTTATTAAGTGCATATAGATTTTTTTTATTTATTATATCATGTCAATAACAAGCATACAGTCCGCGTGATGGTAAGCATCACCGCAGCATAGAGACGCTCGTAACATCACCTCCCAGCAATGTGCACCAATGCAGATATAACGGGCTAATAAATATCTACTCGCTGGAATATTCAAACATGTAACAATAAAGGGTAGTGAATTCTCGCGAAAAATATACCACTACTAAATAAACCCTGTGTAAAATCTAACATTTCGGAACTTACAGTTTAGGCCCTGCGTTGGTATTTCAGTCAGTCAGCTTCCCCTTTTAACTTTTAAAGGTTCACTAACAATTGTTACATTCAAACATCACATGCATAATATTATATCAAGGATTAAAAAATATATACATTATACATTTAAACTTAAGATATATATAAAAATATATATATCTACATATCTCTTAAGAAACTAAAGTATGCCGCGAGGTACCGACAGAGTAGAATAGTACTTCCCCCTGTACCAGGAGGCGACTAAGGTTCTAGAACTACTACAAGAGGCGACTAGGTACGACAGTTGGTGGTATATCCATCCGAAACAGTACAGCTCATATGCACTGGACGCGGATGGGCAGCAGCATCCCCGTCGCGAAAGCTGAGCTCTGCGATTGCCAATATGCTTGCCCAGCGTGGTAATTATGGGCAACATTCCCCCTTTCTTCCGGCGCCCTATGTCTAGCCGTGGACTTTCAATGGCTGGTATAATTTTGTCTATTTGTCCATAATTACCCCGCTGGGCAATCGTGTGGGCAATCGCAGTGCGTAGCTTTCGCAACGGGGATGCTGCTGTCAATCCCCGCCCTGTGAATTTGAGCTACGCTGTTTTGAATGGATATACCGCCGGTTCTGGTGCCGGTTGTAGCCGCCTCACGATAGTTACAATTAATTGTCGTAAGGGACAATGTGCAGGATTACCGGAAGAACAAAAGAAAAAAAAAAGAAAATAATTCATTATAATTTTATACATTGAAAAGCTATTTTTAATTATGTTCAAGCTGTGTTTTACTAACTCTTTTACTTGAAACTATTAACAAAAGTCAGAAATATAATACGGATGACACTTACATATAATATTTCCTATCTTTATAACCTGTATTGACATAAAATTTTTATTGATCAATTATACATATAAATACAAAAATGTTTACCTATGTACCCCTTACGCTAATTGAATTTCTTGCCGTCGACAATCTGAAATGTCAGTCGCTCATCAAATTTATAGTTGGTGCTCACTAGGACGAGATTTTGTGAAACTCAACCTACAATAATGTAGGGGAGGCAATGTTTGTATAAAACCTCTATAGATGCATTAAAATGTTTTTCAAACTATCTAGAAGATAGTCATTTATTATTGGAAGAAAATATAATGTAGCTAATTAATATTAAAAAACAAAACCTCTACAATAAGTGATTAGAGGGTGTGAGTTTGTATGTAAATCCTTTAAGTTTTACTACTCCTAAATTCAAATAAATATAATAATTGTTATTAAAATTTATGCTGCGTTATGTTATACATTAAGAAGTCTTTAATAAAGTCAGAAAATAGGATTGTAAGTATGAGTGAAACTTTGTGAGTTATAGTGGTAACGACTCCGAAATGACCGCTTATCTCCCAAACCAGAAAAATTTACACTGGACTTCCTAGACCTACAGTTGATATAGAATCATTTAGACAAATTAAAATTTTCTCGTGGGAAATCAAATAAATCGTTTGAAAATATTTTTATAAATATTTTTTAAAAATTATTCACCGAATTTTAGATAATACTTGTAAAGTGTTTGTTGATCCTTGATATATTTTTTAAGCCGATGTGTTTGTCGTAAACATAGATTCGTATGTAGAATTGTTTACATGCTGTCCATCCCATGCATATGTAAACAATTGGGCAGCGGCATTTCTATCATAAAGACACCTTCTGCAATTGCCACCACGCCGTGCGGCAATTTCGGGCAAAATATTCCCTTCCTTGTGGAAGCCTGTGGAAGTGGCACAGGCGTATGATGGTGGTGATTAAAAGCATTTTGGGCCTTGAGGGTAGAAAGCTGATAATAATAAAGGTAATTTTAATTTCGCCCACCAATAAGTTTTTAGTATAAATAGTATAAGCTCGTGAATGGTTGGATAGAGTGACGCAGCCTGCTCCATCGTGTTTACCTCTGTGTTCCTAAGTACCCTAGATATAAGATGTTTAAAACATTTAAACCACCTCCGCCCCGACCTGATCTTGGTCATCAATTTCCAATCATCAAGATTCAAAATCATTATTACGATCTTCATGATAATATTCAGGATTTGGATGATTTTCATGACAATTACAGAAAATTTAAATAAAAACAATGAAATATTTGTCGTCAATAGGCCACCTGTATGTGATTTAAAATTGTATTTAAACTACCACAAATACAAAATTCATAAACGTAACTGTTGTATATTCTAGTAAATACTATTTATTATTATTGATATATGAACATTCTTGTCATCCTCACTCACAGGTGACGTACATGTCAGCATATATAAAAAATAGTACTATGTACCTGGGATACGTTCTAATATGTATGTTGTTAGTGAGACGTTAACAAAAAATTTATTTGTTGGGTTAACTGATTGAAATCCGCCATTATTATCACGTACTGAGAAATATATAAAAGCCATGACATTCGGAAAACGGCAAATTAAAGCATTGGTTTCAACACACTAAACATATATCGGATCAACAACAATTGCAACATTTGATTTCACTAAGCAATCAAAACATAGCAGTTGAACGTGTGGAAATGCATTGTTGTGAAGGTTCAGAGCGGCCAATTTCCGCGCCGGATAGCAGGAGCTCGATGTAGGTTTTAAATTGGAGGCTGCTCGGGCGCGGGGCGGTGCGGGCGGCGCGGGGCTGGCGCGTGTGTTTGACGTCCTCCGCTACCTCAGAGCTGCTCGGGTGCCGGTGGATGTTTGAAAATACACTCGTTAGCATTTTTATTATATGTATATATACACTAATATTTACATCATCATCATCATCATATCAGCCGCAACACGTCCACTGCTGGACATACGCCTCTCCGAGTTATTTCCAATGGGACGGCTCGTATGTGGCTTGCGTCTATCGCGATCCTGCGGTTTTAATCAGATCGTCTGTACACCTTGTGGGTAGACGTCCTTCGCTACGCTTGCCGGTACGTGGTTTCCATTCAAGAACTATACAACGTTCACTTCAACGTTCATCGGTTCTGCGTGCTAAGTTCCCTGCCCAATATTATAAACTTGAGACATTTTTATATATGTTTAATTGAACGGGCTAATTCTAAACTCAGATATTATATAAGGCCTTATTTAAAAAAATACATACCTACACATCCTTTTCATTCAACCACACTAGTATCACCAGGCCCTATTCCGTCCTGTTTAGCAACTGATGGCAGATCAGGTTTATCGATGCCTTAGAAGTGTTATAGAGTGATAAGTCCCATGATAGTGCCATGCACACCTCGCTACATGAGCATCTTACATGAGCTAGACTTCATACAAAGGGTCTACCAATGCAAAGTGTGGTTCCAATGTTCTCATTCTCTCTTATTTCTACCACCAAATAGCTATGTTCGCATTGCTGTGTCCCGGCTTGAAGGGTGAGAGAGGCAATGAAATTGCTGGGCAATGTGGCATAATACCTTCAAGTCACGTGGTTGGCAACGCTCTTGTGATACTACGTGCGTCTATAGACTACGGCGGTGCTTACTATCAAGCGGACTGCTTTCTTGTTTGTTGACCTGGTTTATTAAAAAAACTTGACTCCTTGTCACAGTGAGTGCTAAATCAAGAGGTTTTGGAATAGAGAACTTCGTGGCCTGCCCCTCTGTGGTGCAGGAGTTGAAGTAATCAATGACATCTCAAAAGTCAAACCAATACCTATAAATGAAATTCATTTCAGTAACCATGTCATCCATTTTACAAAATTTTATTTAGCATTTTTATAAACAGCCGCGTGGTACCGGCAGAGTAGAATACCTCCTTGTACTAGGGCGACAGAGTGCCGGAGACAATAGATGGCTATCCGACTTAGTGTAGCTCAAATGCAGAGGGACAGCAGCATACCCGTTGCAAATGCTTGCCCAGCGCGGCAATTATAGGCAAATTCCCCTTTTCTTGGGGAGGCCTATGTCCAGAAGTGGACTGCCAATGGCTGATATGGTTTTAAAATAATGATCAGTTTAACGGTTGACTTTACTAGCTGTCTAGAGGCTCTCTCTTCACTATGTAACAGCACTGTGATAAAACGAGATCGATACCGTGTACATACAGCTCGAGCCTGCAGCCTATTTCCGGTCGCCGATCGAGCCGAGTGCGCGCCGTGTGCCTATTGACTTGCCGAAGTCGAATAATTCGACATCTCGCGAATTATTCGATGTTCGGC
>JACJUM010002971.1:17655856-17765418 GCA_020976665.1 Heortia vitessoides
AGAAAAAACGGTATTTCCACCCGAAACAGGGTAGCTGATATTCAACTGGGCGGGGATAGACAAGAGGGATTAACGCCAAACCTGCCCAATTAAGGGCGACATTTCCCTCTTTCTTGGGGAGCTTTATGTCTATCAGTTGACATTTTACAGCTGCTATGATGATTCAGGAGAATTCAGGAGATCAGTCAGGAGAAATGATTTCCTAGGTATTGAAAACTTAGGTTATTTGTTAGTCGAAGCAATGCAGTGAATACAAAAATTGAGTAAATAGGTTTTAGGCTTTAAAAGGTTCCGCAATACGCATGTTATACTTCTGGTGTAATATGCCTCCATTTTTTTGACAAACCCATAGCTCAATAGCGGATCAAAAGGGCCAGGCCGAGGATTGCATGTCTCCATTTGCGTAGCTGTTTATAATGCAGACCGTATGATTAAGCATCAAGGTATACGCTTCGATCCTTCGATCCTTCGATACGAGGCTAAAGTGACTCGCTAAATAATCAACGTTATTATATATTAAAAGAAATATATATATTAATTTTCTTCAGTTTGTTTAAAAAGCAAAAGTTCTATCAAAGTATAAATCATACACTTTAAATAAGACGGATATGAATAAATCCATATTGTGTGTATCTGTTTGTTTGTAAGTCTCTCACGGCAAAACAGAGCAACGAGTTGACGTAGTTTTTAAGTGGAGATAGTTGAAGGGATGGTGAATGATAAAGGCTACTTTTTTTCTAACCCTCCACTTCCCTAAAATAGGGGAGAAAGTTTATTAGCATTCAATTCATTCGTAATTTTGCAAGGTAGAAAGCTAAAAATGTATATGCGGACTATTTGTAACTAACAAATATATCGTGCCTCATTTCTATTTTTTTTTAAATCTGCCCCCAAGCCCCTTAAAAGATGTGAAATTTTCAAGGTAGGAAGCTAAAAATCATTCTTTGTTACTAAATAAATATACCTGCCTAATTTATTTCAGAAAATCTTGCCTGAGCTATCAATAAGGGATGGAAATTTGTTAATCGTGTTACAATTAATTTAATGCAAGTGAAGCCACCGGCAAAAGCTGGTATTCTTATAAACTTTTAGTATTTTTTAAATGATGTATGTTGTTGTAAAATGTAGGTTTCTTTTAATTAACCTTTTTAATCTTGAAGAGGTCCCAATGTACGAGTGGGTTATTCCGCCGTTTCCATATTTCCGTTTTAATGCACAGTCAAACAAGAATACGAGCAATTCATACAGTAAGGCACGAGTGTTAAGTTCACAAAATCACAAAGTTCCCGGCGCCCGGGGCAGGCGACGACGCGTCATCACTTTACATTTGCATGGTTTTCCTAAAGCATATGGAATATGCGAAACTACTTGAAGGAGTAGTACATACCGCAGTCGACCTTGGCTAAGAATCGATTCTCTCGCCGCAGATTTGTACCCGCTTCAAAACTTACATCGTATAGATGCAGTTGTCTACTAACCAAAGTATACGACTTACAACATTTTGTGGCTTTAAAATTTATGAAAGAGTCTCCGTTAATCGAGTTTTACCCTCGTAATCAAGAACCGAACAACACTCATATACTTCGCTTCATCTCGCTCGACTTAAAAACAAAGTTCAGTGGTAGACTCTACCACCGAGCTCGCGAGTTCTTTCCTCGCTACAGCTTAGATATTACTGAAAAGGTTCTATAAATTTTGCAAAAATGTTCAGCAGAACTGATGTGCAAATATAGATATGCATATATATATAGATATGCATTGCACATCAATAAGCAATATATATATATATATTGCTTAAGATTGAACATGTATTTGTCGATAATTGTTTTCGTTTCATCCCCCTGTTGAATTTATTGAATTTGGTTAGTTGAGACGCTGCTTTGTTTGTGTAGTCTGTGAGTACAGTTGTGTCCGGCGCCCGCGCCCGCTCGTAAACTACTACTGAACACACGTCGGTCCATAAAACTTTGTCTTATACCTACACGTCACGACGTTTTTTACCTTACAAAAAATGTATAATCAAATGAAGTGTTTCAGAAAATTGTATCTCTACATTACAACATATATCATTCGTAGAGAGACCCATCCTGTAAGTTCGATTGGTCATAATTTTCCTTGGCATTTGCTACGTGTTTCACAAACATAATTTTTATTTGGTGGAGCGTCATTTTTCTTCGCCGTGTAACCGTGTTCAGGTAAGCGACCACTCGCCAGTAAATTACGGAGCACTACCCCCCCCCCCAGCCGCCTACTTCACCACCCCGTCCCGCCTGAGCGGCTCGGCCGTTGCCAGCTCGAATTGAATTCATTTGGAATGCATTGAACCTCCGCTTGCCTCCGCGCGAACTTACAACTCTTTAAATCGTTATTGAATGGGGATACGCGGGATAATGGCTACCTTATAATTTCATAACGCACTTAACCCATAACGGCGGAGAAACAACATGGAACATTCTGCTGTTATTGTGTTGCGCAGAAAATGGAATTAGATTTTTTATTAACTTTACCCCATTACGGAATGTTATATGCTTGCTTAGGTTATCTCAGAGCCTCTCTGTTTGCTTGTGTGTATCTTAAGAAAATTTAATATTAATATTTACTAGAAAATAAAAGCGTTGTAAAATATTGCCACGAGCGGCTCACAAGTTTCTTCTTTAGGTAATGTTTCCTCGGGCAAGTTGGCTTCTAGACGATTAGATGTAGAGACAGCCCGCAACCATAAAGACTCCACTGATAGTGTCAGTCATGAGAATGGTCATCAGTAGTTATTGTCTGCGACTTCATTCACATGTTCATTTGTTTGCCAATGTGTATGAATTAATGATCAATTTGCTGAAATCAAATATTTCGCAGGAAGCAGTCTGTACTTTTTTCTAATCAACATAAATTAAATTCAGTACCAAACATTTTTAATACCTTTGTGTTTGGTTCCAGCCAGTTGGAATATAGAGTCGAGTGTACTTTATAAGTAACAACAGCCCCAATCATTCTAAATATACCCTATCCTTTTTTTGTTTGTGACTTTTCATCTAGACTAGGGACGGGTTTGATGACTCGCCCCGACCGCGCTACAACCGACACCCGTGCACGCTTGCTCTGTCATTTCACATCGGCGGCGGCTGCCGGTGTCGGCCGTCGCTCAAACGAAAAACCTCCGTTTTTTTAGTCCTACCGCTGTTGGAGCACTGAACAAGAGTACAATTTTACAGCTGCATTATTTAGGCTAAAATATGACCAACGCACGGGTTGGGTAAAGAAAAGTAAACAATAACTATTTAGATAAATAAATAAAACCACAACATTTCACACATTGACCTGATTCCGTGATAAGTCGCTTAAAGCACTCGTATTACTGAAAATAGAGGAATCACAAATATACTTTTTAAATACGTATATTTAACACCCAGACACAGAACAAACATAAATATTTGTCCTCGGTGGGGATCGAACCCACGACCTTTGGCGAACAAGATAGGATCACTATCATCTGCACCATCGGGCCCTTCAATACCTGGACCAAATATTTTCAATAACAAACTCATCATCATCATGATATCAGCTGTTGGACGTCCATTATTGGATAAAGGTCTCCCCAAGAAAGGTGGAATGTTGTTCTTAATTTAAGCGCACGGTATTCGGTGGCAAGAGCTTAGCTTCTTGAAAGGGATGCTGCTGCCCATGCCCGCTTCATTTATTGAAGCTCACGAGCCCATGTAGATGGATATATAGCCATCTATCAGTTCTGGTACCTCTTACGATACCTGGTCTAGACGAAAGTACTAGTTTGATCTTTCGGTACCCCACGATAAATATTAACAAATTCTTTTATGGTAATGAGGCGCTTCAAGATGTGTTTCAACGTTTTCAGTTTGTCGATGAAATCTTGAAGAAGTGTCTAGAAAAAAATCACCAGGTTAAAATACTACAGACAAAATAGCAGTTTTATACTGTCTATTTGTTAAAGAAACCTGCTAGAGTTAGGTCTCCACAAAAGATTTCCAATAGTGCGGGGTTCGCCGGGGCAGCCGGTGGTTCTAGTCGAATGGTCTACCCATCTCGCTGGTGCAGTAGAACGCTGGACTCTGCTCGTCGGTCTCCAGCCGAGAATGTTAGGGCTCCGTCAGTCATCAATTATGCGTGCTATGTGCCCTGTTCATCGGCACTTCAATTTGCTCAACTATTTCAGTCACTTTGGTTCTTCAACAGTCAGGGTATAGAATGATGCTTTAAAAATGTGAAACATTTTTTTTATGTACTACATAACTGAATGAGGATAGATCACAAGATAAAGCACCAGCGTGTGGTAGAGTCTTAAACTGATCTATATGTATAAAACAACTATAGATCAAACTATAATCGTAGGAACTAATTTGGAATTTAATTTACACGTGGTAAAGTTCACTAGTAACAAGTAGAACACGACGATCAATTCCAGCAACAGTATTTGCTAATTCAACGTGTAACGTCTATTATATGTTTCTGTTCTGGTAAATATATTAGGAATTGAGGTCGGCGTACGTCAGGTCGGACCTTTAGGTAATTATGTGGTACATTTTGCGTCGTTAATTGAAAGCCGTGGGTCACGTTGCGAGGAGAGGGGTGTTAGGGGGGAGGTTATTATCGAGCGTCGACTTTCTGGCGTTACACGGTAAAACACCGTGTTCTGCGCGCATTTTTAATATATGGGCCTGCTAACAAGCGAATGGTCCGCTTGAAAGAAAACTTTACCTCCGCCTATAGACGTCCGCAGGCCAACCTTGTGACTTTAAGATATCATATATATTCGACTGGCCCGAAGGCGCAGATGGTAGTGACCCTATTTTGTGCTGGTCGTGTTTGCTGCTTGCTGCCGGTCGTGGGTTCAGTCCCCAGCCAGGACAAATATTTATGTTTTTTCTAGTGCTTCTACTAGTCTGGGTGTTCAATGTATGTATTTAAGTAGTATATTTTTGATTCCTCTGTTGTCTGATGTCCGTACCATAAGAGGTTTAAGCGACTAATTACGGAGTCAGTGTTGAGTGAATTTATTATTATTATTGTCTCATTACCCATTTCACTATCTCACTTACCCTTAAAACCGGAACACAGCAATGCAAACACCATTATTTGTCGGTAGTGGGTAAGTGAGGTGCCAACGCAAATGTATAAGACCTTTGTATGAGGTCTACCTCTAGTAAACTGTATAATTTTTTATCTCTAAAGCAAATGATTTGAAACATTGTAATAAACTACTGGCATTTGCCCATCATACGATAGTCTGGATGGAACGTTAGCTGTAGAAACATGAGGATTTAAAATGTATTTTTATATGAATTATCATTACCATAGAAAATTTGACACCACACGAGAGGCCCGACGGCTTGTGCGCCAAACGTCGATACCTACCCAGGATAAACAATTATTTGACCTATATTTATGTTAGTTTAATGTCTGGGTATTAAATACATATTTAAGTATTATATATGTAATTCCTTTGGCGTCGGATATCTAAGTTCACGTGCATAAGTGCACAAGTGTTTTAAACGATTTATCTCGACGTCAGGTCAATCTATGATATTTATTATTATTTATTAATAATGCATTCACAAAACCGGCAAGTGCAGCGTAGCGCGTCCACCAGCAAGATGGACAGACTATCTGTCTAAAACCGCAGGATCGCGCTGGACACTGGCCGCATACAACCGGTCCTGTTGGAGATTACTTGGGGAGACCTATGTCCAGCAGTCATCAGTCAGCTTCTTATGGTTGGTATAATGATGCTGCTGATGAATAAATTCACAGGCCATGTGGTACCGGCAGAGTAGAATATTAAGAGGCGACTAAGGTACCAGAACCGATCAACTTCGATTTATCCTTCCGAAACAGTGTAGGTAACGCTGCGCTCTGCGATTGCCAACACTTTTGCCCAGCGCGGTAATCATGGGCACAACTCCCCCTTTCTTAAGGAAGCCTATGTCCAGCAGTGAGCTTCCAATGGCTGGTAAGATGAAAAAAATCACACAATTTTACACTTATACATTGACCTGATTCCGGTAAACGGGAACATATAAATTGACATTACATTTCAGAAACATTATACAGTATAATCACCATTAATATGTATTATAAAGCAAACTTGACTAGAACTTGTAGGCGGGAATTCCAAATCGAGAGAGAATTATTAGATCTTGTACTCTACTCTTTATTTCCAATTTGTCCAAGCTTTCTCTAAAATCCAAGCTCCAAGTTACTAAGAATTTCTTATTTATGTGCTTCATGAGACCTAGAAACCGGCCAAGACTCGGTTTCATGTCTTGACAAACGCTGTCAAGGAAAAGATATTACAGCATCTTGAATGTGAAGACTTTTTATAGAGCCACAAATGTTACCCGAGTTGAATTTAACAACAAATCACTTTCTAGAAGTTGGACTTATTTCCTCATCATAATCGCCGTAAGACATCGACAATTGCCTAATCGCCTCGCGGACTAAGAGTAGTAGTAGAGCCTTTAGTAGCCTTAAGCCTTTCCTACTAATACCTTCCTAGTCCTAAGAATATTCACCAAAGCCACTACAAACGTTATATTTGATGAGCCATATCAGTTGGTGGACGTCTACTTGGTATTGCAAATAGGCTTCCCCAAGGATTCTTCCTTTTTGGCCTTAATTACCGCATTGGGCAAGCTTGGTGGCAATTTCAGTTCGTAGCTTCGGCACTGGGATGCTGCTGCCAACCCCCAATGTGTGCATTTGACCTACGCTGTCTCGGATGGATATACCGAGATCTGTCAACTTTGTTACCTCATTCACCTCTCGCGACACCTGATACTCGGGGAGGTACTATTGCACTCTGCCGGTACACACCTTAAGCTAAAATTGCTGATTTGGCTACATAGATTGCAGCCATTATTGTAATTACATACAATCATACATACATCACACATGTGTCCCATCGAGATAGGCAAAGACTATGGATCTCCACTTGCTACGATCTTGGCATACCTCTCATGCTTCCCTTACCCGTATAAGTCCTTTCATACGCGATCGTTTATTCTTGGTACTTCTGATCTGGCCCTTCTTCTATACCTCTTTTACCTGGTTAAGACATGTTTGCCTAGGTCGTCCGATACCAACTCTTCTATTCACTTCCTTTCTATATATCAGCAGTCCTTCTACTCTCATACATTCTTTTCTCGATATCGAAGGCACGCGAAGGGCGCAAAGCGTCGATGTAGAACACACATGGTAATCGGTGACCGATTTACAACGGTCAATGTAATCCGGATAAGGGTAAAAATGTCATAAAGCCAAATGAGCTATACATGGGTCGGGGGGGGGGGGGGGGGAGCGCACATTTTTCATCGCGCCACAATACAATTTTATTTGTCCGCAATGCGCGCTCGAGGCGCCGTCTCACGCCTCACACATTCTATTTTCATTTTTCCGGTTTAACTGTGTTATTTATTCATCGCCATGACATGTGTTCCTGATGGATCATATTTTATACGTACAGTAAAGTCCACAGCCGTGAGTCCACTGTTGGACATAGGCCTCCTCAAAAAAGGAACTCTTGTCGTTTTACTTTAGCCGCATTTTACCAAGCCTGGTCTAGGAGAAGTGCTATTCTACTCCGCCGGTACTACACGGCACAATTAGCTAATAATGAATCTAGTTTGGTTTGGTGATTGGGAGGGTGGCATTGGCCCTCGTTCTTTGAAAGTCCTTCAAGCGCAAGAGAGTATGATAGAATGCACTCAATTGACACAATTCAATTATTTTAATTCAGGTGTCATCGGAGGCGATTAAGATACCAGAACCGACAGATATTGGATGGATATATAATTATATATCAATCCAGAACAGTGTAGCTCAAATGCACAGGGTGGGGGTGGGAATTAGCATCCCCGTTGTGAAAGCTGCGCCCTGCGATTGCGCCCAACACGCTTGCCCAGAGCGTCAATTATGGGCAAAATGCCCCCTTTCTTGGAGAGGCCTATGCCCAGCAGTGGACTTCTAATGACTGGAATGATGATGATGATGAATTATCATCTGACTTGACACGAATATTGTAACGTACAATGTTCCAAGCACCGACATTATACAAAACAATACAACTCTGTAATATACTTAAAAGTATTTAATTCAATAATCGGATAAAGCGTCCCAATTTCCAAATATTAATGGCGGAATGAAAATTTGGAGCTTTTAAGTAATTCCCAAAAAGGGGTCCGCCCGCCGCTAATTACTTTACATCACAATCATTATGAATAATTACTGAAATATTTCCAATTCACAAAGTTTGGTCTCCGTTACAAGATGAAGCAGTTTGAAATGACAACGAGTAGATAATTAAATTTACAACTTTTTGTCGCTCTCATCTTGTGAAAGGTGTTTTCACTTTTAATTGCTGTTTAAGTGTTTTATTTTCTTAGTCATTGATCGTTCTGTCCGGCAATGACAGACCTCTTGTGATAAACGACTGAAGAAGTCATGTATGTGATAAAATTTATAGACAGGATAGTGATACCAAAAATAACATGCGCATAAAAACACAAAACGATAACGGCTCTGAAATCGATAATAGACATTGATAAGGGAAATATTACTTTTATAAACAATACTGGTTATAGTATAGAAATTCTTTAAAAAAGGTAGTTCCTTTATTTTACAGGGAACAAGAAAATGCTAAAAAGGTAATTGTAGCAATAAAAGTATTATATTGTAGCAACGAGGAAAATGAAAATGATTAGCCACACGACTGGCCCAGCAGATCAAGAAAAATGCAGAAATACTTCCAGGTAGCAAACCTTGACCATGTCAGAAATGTAATATATCGTAAGATATTTCTATTTGAAAAAAACATTTTAAATATTGTTTCATATCTTCTACAGAGAAAGGATTGGTATTCTTATTTTGCAGACCTTGAGTTGACTAAGGTATACAAATTATCACTGAACAATCCAATCTTTATAAAGCAGATAAACAGAAATAAGCAGACAATGAACCTTAAATTTCTTTTCTTATTCAGTGATGGGGCACGAGCAGAGTAGAGTTGTAGCTTCCCTTGTGCCAGGTGTAGTCAGAACGGTCTGCAGTACCAAAGCTGGCCTATAGCACTACCGGTAAACTCAGGCCCTGAGGTAAGCTTTGTGATTACACTCATGGAACAAACTCAGAATCCTTGGTAAATCAGAGTAAGTTCTCCTAATGTTCAATTCTTCAAATTAATAACGCAAACTATTACTTAAATACGTTCAACATTTGCAGTATTAAAGAATATTCGGGCTTTGGATTTTGGAAAATTTAAATTGATTTATTAAATTATGAAAAGCATACAAAAATTACCTAATTCTCAAACTTTGACAGTCAATCCTGCGATTCTAGGTTGAAAACGTGGCGGAATCAAAAAAGTTTTAAATTTTGTCTGGAATAATATCGAGACTTACTTCGAACCTTAATTACAAAATTAAACTTTGTGTAAATAATTTAGACGAGTGCATAGTAAGAGTTTCTGTAATAAACAGATAATAAATGAAGGCAACAAAGATTAAAGTTAAATTTAAGTTTGAAAGTCAATTTGAAATGAATCGACGAATGATGAATCCTTTATGATGAACTCTTTCTTCCAGAAGCCGCCTCAGGAAAGTGACCCTCGATGAGCCCTGACGGTTCCACGAAAAAAGAGATAGACTTCATCTTGACGAACAAAACAACAAAAATGAGCATTCAATGTCTCCGTGATCCACAAGGTTAAACCGGAAGCAATCACAGGATGGTAAGAGGCACATTGAATCGACATGTCTTTAATACTGGAAATGTTAAAGAGACGATTATGCGGAATATGGTCACCAAAGTATTCGCAAGAAATATGTCTAATGGACTAAGTAATTGGACTAAGTCTAATGACTAAGCTGAAGAGAGAAAATGGAAGTTTAGCGTCGATCAAGGCCGAGGTGCTGCAAGAGATCGAGAGGTTCTATACAGAGTTCTATGCTTCCATGTCTAAGCCTGTTAGCAAAAGAGCCAAGAGCTGAGTTAGTCCGACACCACTCCTAGGATATTTAGATAGGTTAGGAGCGTGGTGATGCTATTCTTTAAGAAAGGTGATGATAACACTTTGTTAAAGATTATTTATTTATATTTAGATATGAAAATGAAAAAGACTAAATAAATGTGTGATGCACATGTTGTTCCAACCCCGGTTTTAGTTAAGAGCTCGCTTCTTGATTTTGTCAGATTCGGATGCCACGACTGACAAACATTGTTTAAAACAGTTCCGATGGGTAATCAATCAATATATTAATTAACACACGAAGTGAAAACTTTGTACCCCTTTTTAAGGAAATAATGTAAACAAATGAACATCAAATTTGTGACAGTTAACGGTAAAGTGGAGATTCTTCTCCAGTTAAAAATGAAACAAACTCCAAAAAATTAACTAGAAATACATGTAAATAGAAAATATACTTCAATGAAGTCAATATAAATTGTATATAGGCTTTGTTGTTGCATTATTATTACATATACAATAACAAGAAATGAAATTAAGTTCTATCCAAATTATGGTCGATTTTCGACCACCGGACGAAGATTAGTTTATTTAATTAAACTAATTCAATATTCAATTTGACCAGACGGCGCATCGCCTGTCGAGTCAGCTAGATAATTATAAAAGAAGAAACCTAAATATTCGAGTAACTTTCAAACTAGCGATGACGTTCACATCCACCTTAGCTCAACAAGAAATTGACCAAATATACAGTTGTAAATTTTGAATTTATTGAGCGGCATTAAATTACGGTGAACTCCAATCTGATCAGCAGAGGCGGTGGTAAAAGTGAAATACAGCGCGCGCTGGGGCGGGCACCGGCGGGGACGTTCATGCGGCAATTACCGCAATTTTGGAAGAAAGAAACTTGTAAATTTTTATTAATTTTACACAGGAACGGTCATTATCCTTTAACAAGTTGTAAGGAGTTAGGAGTTGTCACAAATGTACGTTCTACACTCAATTTTGGCACAAAAAATATTTAAAATGGTTCCTTCTCTGCCCCCCCCCCCCTTGCGTTTCACAATGATGCCGTCTGTAGGAAAAAAAAGGCCCGGTGCGGCCCATGGCATGCGAATAATGACGCTCGTCAGTTCAAGTGCAACAAGACATAGGTCTACCCTAGAATAAAGGAATTTGCTCACACTTGCTGCGCTGGACGCGGGTGTTGGCAATCGTAGAGCGCGGGAATGCTGCAGGCCATTTCTGCCAAATCTGTTGCAATTGAGTTACTTTGCTTCCGAAGGATATATCACCATTCTAGTACCTACACACTGGTAGAGTGGAAGAGAAATAAAGTAACCTACACATACATACACTTCCATAAACTATACACACCCAAACAAACGTATCTACTCCGAGTGTAAATACGATTTAGTGATATTTGAAGGGAATTTGCTCGTATTGTGCATGACAAGTAATACATTTTTGCTACTTTTACAAAATTATTGCTTGCGCACAATTCTATAAAATAAGAGCAAGACTCACTGCAGATTTTATAATTAACTTGCTGAACAATAATAATTACAGCTATCCAGAATGACATAAATTGTCGAATATATTATCTATATAGTATTTAAGTATCATATTTGTGACTTCTCAGTTAACTGATTTCCGCAAAACGAGTGCTTGAAGCTATTTATCACGGAGTCAAGAGATGTTGTGTGAAATTATTTATTATAAGATTATATTTTTCTATTTTCTGGGTATCACCAACCACCATCTGTCATCAACCACCAGTGTCTATACGCTGTGGTCACATTTACAATCAAGTAGACCGTATTTTATTTTGCTATCGTCATAACATAATAAAAAAAACAATCTTTAATAGATTGGTTTTTTTTTCAAGCAACAAAAGATGATTGACTTTTTGCATTATTGGGCCGTGGTAGAGTAAGCCTCCGACAACACTGAATCTTATAAAAGGCACAGGAATGTGTCACGTGTTTTCCAATTTTAACATACGAGTATGTTTTTGTTGAGATACAATCGATCAAATATGCATATTAAATCTTAATGGTATCATATCACTACAATGGTTTTAATAAAAGACTTCATACTAAAATTGAGAAGCTAAAATAAAACATTGATGGAACATAACATTAAAATAACATGTATGTTCTTCAAAGTCCGCCTCTCACCAAAACGGTTTTACCTTTTAGGCAGAACTCTGTATGTCACAATTTTACTCTATACTAGCAGCACGCTTCGGTCATTTACATTACATATACATTTACATCCCTCTTTTACACCCTTAGGGTGTAAAAGTCCTTATATTATAAGAGGAAGCCTTGTGCAAAAATTCAAGTTTCTAACCGTTATGGATGTTAGTCAGTCAGTCAGTTTCACTTTACATATAAATAGGTAATAGGCATGAAATTAATTTTTCTTAAAACAAAGGGCATACATCATAAATGAGTACATTCATAACCCTTATTTTTAAAAGCAAAATCGTCTGTAGGCCTTAGTTTAACATCCATTATAATAGAGGCAGACCTATCATACCGCAGGTCAATGCGACAGAAATAGTTTCTATTACATTTCCGGCGCTGCGGGGCTCTGGGGGTTCCACGCGAGCTTATTATCACAGGTGGCTTTCGCTCACCTTTGCACCTTTGATTGTTGGAGTCAGCCTCAGCAACCGGCGGTTCAGACCCTCTGCCCTTCTGCTCCTTAGCCCGCGGGCCACCTCGCCCCTCAGCGACTACACGAGCTTGAATGACACTCTACGCGTAGGGCAGACAAGAGTACACGGAGTCGGTTTTGCCAAATAACTATAATAAATAAATATACCAAGTAATCGTCGCACTAAATATATATAAATATAATGATAAATAAAATTAATCCAAAGGGAAATAATGCCATTTTAAAATTATGCTATTGGGATTTCGAACATATAAACATTATACCAAATGATAATTACACTAAACAATTTGTATACCTTGAGCATAAAGGAAATTATGCCAAGTTTGTGCAGCCAATGAAATTCGGAGAAACATAATTTTGCCAAACAGAGATTTGGTTCTCATGTTTTGGAGGTATTCCCACCTCAAAAACATGGGATCCACATTTTTTTGTCGAATCGGATGTTCGAATCTCTTTGCGAATCTTGACCTACCTACATATTTTTTTTCTAAGAAAACAGTTATTTCAAAGCGTAGAGCGTAATATATATTTTCTAATAAATTGGTATTTTATTTGATACACAATTCTGTATTTTTCAATGTATACAACAATTAAAATAACACAGTTAATTGTTACTTTCCATTGGCTTCATTGTATCTTTATCTAGTTGAAAAAAATGAAAAACGTATATGTGAATTAATTAAATAAATCCTATAGTGTGTGTAGCTTTGGATAGCGTTCATGGGCTGTGTCACTGAGAAACGAGCTAAATTGTAGTTATTTAAAGGCGTCATAACTTGCTCTCTGCCGCGAATGTCCTTAACTTGTAGAATAATTAATGTCCCGCCGCGGCAGCTGGCAGCCGATGTTCGTTAGCACACAGTGCAGGCACTCACGTCGCATGTCGGCTGTAGTACCCGTGTGGAGCCATCACTCTCTATCACCTGGCCATCGACAGAGACGGGACATCGTTTTATATAGCTTTTATACAGCGGTCAATAGACAAAAGCATCACGGTTTGTTTTGGGAGTCGGTGTGCAGCGAAATTGGGTCATCCTTTACATCCGACTCGTCCGCTGTTTGAGCAGCGATATGAAAACACGAATAGTTTGGATTGGATATTCCAAATGTTTATATTTTAACATGAAAGGATTTGGTGTCGTCACACATCGGAACAATTCTAACAGGGCGCGTCGTTTAGAAGTTGAGCTTTTGTTGATGGACAACAGGCAAAACGATACAAGAGCTTTTCTTTAAAGAAAATAAAGTGCACATGTGTGTAATGTCTCGTTGTGAGGGCCCGCGGGTGTGACACGCACAGGATCACTCCATAACGAGCAGCCTCGCCAATCCCTCTGGTGGCGCTGGAATTGACGTCTGATTACAATCCATGATCCAGCAATATTTTCTCTCAGGAATAAAATAGAAATATTTAAACGGAGTTAGTATTTTGTACATTTGTTTCATATAAACTCAAAGACTACTGAACCGATTTAAAAAATATTTTACATTTAAAAGTTACATTATCGGCAAATAATTTAATCTATATTTTATTTGTTTATTCTTACGGAAAAAGGAACCACGCGGGTATATTTGCAGGTTCCAGAGTATTTTTGTTGCTATTTAACTCACCGTTCACTAACTGCTAAAGAAAAACGTATTGAGAGATCGATGGGACAACGATCTTTAATGCATTATTCATATCGAAGCTCTACCAAGACGAAAGTCAAAAACCTGTCAAATATACATTATTGAGTCCTCTTTTAGACTCCGTTTATATAAAGTGTAAAAATAAAAATACGCAGATTATGTAGATGAAGCGCGGGACGTCATTAAAGTAACCTCCGAGCACTTGCATATTTCAGCCGGCGAGGTGCGATTCGTCGCACCAGTCCGTTCATCCGTCGCCCTGGGAGCTGGCGGGGCCTAGCGGGGCCTGCCGAACTGTGGCCAAACGGGCCCTGCGCCCAAGCCCGAGGGCCGGCCGCAGCCGGGTCTACCTAAGAGTGTAATGTGCTGGAATAATTCATCGCGCGCTCGCATGAATATGCAACGCCCGTTCGCGTTCTTTAGCGTGCACCTGAGATTTGGGCCGGCGGTGGCTCGCGCCCCTTCCGAGGCAGTAAACACTGCGCTAAAGGGTCCTCATAAAATGAATATTTGAAATACGTGTGCAAGAGCCTTAAAGCCTTTTAGCGTGTATGTAGAGTTTGTAAATAAATGTAGAGATCGAGAATATTCAAGTGCCACGTGGATGCTGCTTTAATCCTGGGAAATTGTAAAGATAATATACATAGACCATGGATTAGGCACATACTGGAGAGCTAAGTACTGGTATTACAGCAGCAATCAGTAGTGAGAAATCAAATATATAAAAGCTTAACTGCAGTATTAAGAGAATATAATAGCTGCTATAAAAGCTGTGTGGTCCCGGCAGAGCAGACTAGTATATCCCTCTGTACCAGGTGACGTAGGAGGCGACTAATGTACCAGAACTGACATGGCGGTATATCCTTCCGAAACAGTGCAGCTCAAATGGATAAAGCTGCTTTCTGCGATTGCTAAGACGCTTGCCAGCCAGGCAATTATGTGCAAAATTCTTCCTTTCTTGGGGAGGCGTGGGGAGGCGGGAGACTTCCAATGACTGATGTAATGATGATGTCGAAGCTCATGTAACAAGTTATAGCCATACCTACTTTATTACTGTAGCATAATACATATATATATATATATATATATATTCAGAATACTCGCCGTGATATTTTTACTGCTTTTTTTTAAATAAATTTATTTTTCAAGTCTATTTAAAGTAAAATGTGAAGGCGTATTCGTTTATACTTTACTTTTTCTGTCACGTCATCTGAGGTAATTTTGGGAAATACGTTTCATAAACAAGGGAAAGAATTTTAAATCAACACCTTTAAAGTTTCCATTTAATTTTGACTGGGGAATATGAATCAGTTCAAAATGTATACTTACTGGTCACTCCGGTAAGGAATAATAAAATTAAATTGAAAATTCTTCATTTTGCATACTGCCATAAGTCTTAAACTTTATTGTAATTTGAAAAAATAACGAACTGTGTTTTTATGCCCTGCTCATAGGATTAAGGGGCCCTCCAAAGGAGAGAAAAAATCCTCTTTGGACTTTTGGCCATAATTGCCGCGCTGGGCAAGCGAGGTTGGAATCGCACAGCATAGCTTTTCGACGGGGTTACTGCTGGTCATTCCCGTCCTCTAGCATGCGACGGTGATGGGCAGCAGCATCCTCGTCGTGAAAGCTGCACTCTGCGATTGCCAACACGCTCGCCCAGCGCGCCGATAATGGGCGAAATTTTCCCTTCAAATCAAAGGTCAAATACTGTAATGATAATGATGATACAGCCATTTGTCACTTCATACTAATTGATGTACTAGAAAACAAAAAGTTATAACTAAAAACGCTAGAAAACATTGCATGAATCTCACTATATATTTTCAATCTAATTCTTATAACAAAATCTTCTTCTGTCTCCTTTCATTCATACATTCTACATGTCCAAACTCTTTAATTTACATTCCTTTCTCTATTGTTGTCACAACATCATCTTTTCCACTACATTAGTCTCTTATCACACTTATTTCAAATTTATCTCTTCAACTCACACCGTTCATACTTCGAAGTCCATTAACTTCGACAGTATTTGTTCTACTCGTGCTTCTTCTACATTACCATGACATGCCCTTTTGACACGTTTTGGTTGCCCATAAAAGCGTGTAGACTCCTTTGACACTATTTCTAGCCTAATATCACCTTCATACATCGTATCTCTCGTAAAAATACTTCCTAGATATACAATCTCTTGTACTTGTTCAACTTTCATGTCATCGGTCACAATTTCACAATTCGTCATACATCCTCCTTTTTAACCACCATCAATTTCGTCTTACTTACATTCACTATCATACCTTTCAAATATAATTTATTGAAAAGCCCTGAGGTGTAGGCAGAGTAGAATAGTACCTCCCCTTATACCAAGTGTCACAAGGTAAAAATAGGTAGCAATATTACCTCCCGTCGTGAAGCTGCACTCAAGAAAGTTGTTTACTTGGGCCAGCCTGTCTGCGATCTAAAGCTGCTATGATGTTGATGGATATATTGATGGCAGAATAAAAAAGCCAGTTCTGGTTCCACGTTACATTTGATTAATGTGACTTGTGTGATCTATTAGAGCGAGTCCCGTCACATTATCCGAATGCCCGGCTCGCGGCGGGGCGCGGCATTATTTCCGCCCGCCGATGTCGGATTACCTCCCAATGATCCGTGTCGCTGTCCGCTCCAATTTGCCGCGGGCCGGCGAGCGATGCCTGCGCTCGGATATTCAATAATTTTCAGAGAGCATAGTTAACAGGCCTACAAATTGGGCACACGTATCAAACTTGCATTGTATAATTTTGTGACGCGGAGACTTTACATCACGTCCCATGGGAAATTCTGCGAGCCTGGGATGAAAAGAAGTCTTCACCCTTTGCTCACCGCAACACTACCATTGTGAACCATATCCGGTCTTTTCTGAATTAGAAGTGCCGTCGTTTTTCCAGGATAAGAACACTTACGCTACTTCAGCGTATGTTTTTTTTTCTAGTTACATCATCATCATCATCACAGCATAACGTACCCGCCGGACATAGGCCTACCCAAGAAATGGTGACTTACCCATGATTGTTACACTGGGCAGGCAAGTTGGTAATCTCAGCTTTGTGACGGGAATCCTGCAGCTCATTCTTACTGGAGGCCCTGATTAATGAGTAACAAGGGGAGGCACTATTCTATTCTAGGCTGCCTGTACCTCATGTTGAATGTCATTAGGAGTCAATCACATATTTTAATTATGGACCGGTAGAAAACAAACAGTCAGAATTTCGCTGGACATAGGCCTCTCCAAGAAAGGAGGTATTTTGCCCATAATTGCCGCGCTGGACAATCGCAGAGCGCAGCTTTCGCGACGGAGATGCTGCTGCCCACTCCAGCCCTGTGCATTTGAACTGCACTGCTTCGGATGAATATACCGCCATCTATTGGTTCTGGTCACCTCTTACAAAACCTGGTGTAATGGGAGGTACTATTCAACTCTACCGGTAACTCACCGCTAATCTTACTTTGATCTGATAATTTTATTTTAAATGTGTAAAATGATATTATTACAATTATTCCAAAAGAAGTAATTGTATTTCTCTGTAATAGTGAAAGAAATATTTACAAAATGCATTTTCTTTACATTTTAACAATTACATGCAGTTCTTATATTCAACAAATTATTACTTTTATATTACTTTATAATGAAAGAAACAAACATTTAAAGCCTTTACTTCAGGTCTTTTTATAATTAAATTTAAATATATCTTATTGATTTGAAACATGTTATAACTATATTTTTCCATAAAATGTTACCACCGTCAGTCGCGACATCTAGTAGCTTTTTCGATAAAATTTCAAAGACAAACGTAAGAAAAATAATCGTAAATTGAAGAAGATTTCTTTATGATGTACATGCACTCAACATATAGGCTTCTCTAATTTTTTCCATGATACAAGCGTCTATGGGCTGCGGTGACGCTTTCTATTCGCGCGGACATTCGCTTGTTGGTCGATTGAAGTAACTTAAAAATAAACCCATCAATATTAGGACGGGGGCCAAAATATTCTGTTCCCAAACCTATCAGACTAGGGGCCAATTGCTTAAGTAAAAAATCTGCGGCTGTACCAATGAATAGCGGCCCGCATTAACTCACATCGGTGCTCCATAAACGCGCGGCGATCACTCATCCCCGCTCAGTACCGGACGACGGTCATCGCACCGCAACCTCGTCTCTATCACCAGGCAATACGGCCGAGTTCCCCACGAAGGAGGATCTCATACATAATGTAAGGGCGGTATTGCCTTTAGCTCGCATCTCCGCAGAGCCTCAAATCTTAAGTGGCGATATTTATTAAAGTAGACACCGCGGAAGTAACACCTTTCTCGGGTTCGTTTGGAATTAGAAAAGTTTTCAGTTTCCTTTTCACAAATAAACAGACTGACTGTAATTTAAAGTACTCTAAGGATCCCGAGTGTTTGCGAGATAAGTATTTACGTTCAAGCTCTGCTTAATGGCGCGGATTGTTTTTTTAATTCTCCACGGGCTCGATATCAAGTGATTTATTTCTATTCTTCCCAATATTATTATGCGAAAGCAACTGTGTCTGCCTGTGTGTTGCACAATCAGATCCCAAATACTCGAATTATGTAATTTAAATGAAATTTGGTACTGATATGTGGACTGCAAAACATAGGTAACTTTAAATGTGAAAAAAGGGTAGAAAGGGAGCTTAAATAGGGGATGAGAGTTTGTATAGAAATTACGTATATAATAACATATAAAGGTTGTAATAATATTTATTAAATATATATAAAATAAAATATATATAAAATACCCAAAGTACGTCATTATTAAAAGCAGACGCTTGAAACTTATATAATAAGATTTTAATTAAGATATAAATATAATACGACAATAGATAAAATACCTTTCAGGGGGTAAACGCCTTAATTTAATATATGTGTTTAATCTACAAAGTAATAAGCCCAAACATTAAAAAATGTTGCCAAAAGTCAGAAATCACCAAATTTTGAGGTTGCAGGTATGGCTACTTATAGTTAAGGGGCTTCCCGCAGGGTTGACGTCGGCGCGTGATGGGCCCCAGTCGCGGCATGCGGCGCCCATAACTATGGAGGCGCCATGAGGTTGATGAAACGTGGTGTCGATTCATCAGTGATCTCATTGAAAGAGGCATCTCCATTCACATTGACATCTATCTATACCCATGCATGACGTACGTCGACGGATTCGAATTTATTGATCCAATACGTAGCGGCGGTCTTCATTTAAAAACTGTCTCCACGCAGGGAATACCCCTGTGTCACATCGCGTTATTCTAGTTTCGTGCGAGTGTGTGTATTGTTGTACACGTCGTGTTGTAGCACAGCCTCCCTAGAGCCGTGAGAAATCATCATAATCCCTATATACAAGACCCAAGTAGATGGGTTTATACAGAGAAACCACGGGTTCTCTGACAAGGCTATTGGGTATTGTAGGCTCAGAGACTAGCCCGACCGCATAGTAGTTCATGCCAGAGTTCTGTCATGCTGTGTCTCTGAAATTGAGGTTGGATTCGCAGTGACTTATATGTGGTTTGGTATAGAGGTCGGGCAATGTGCGTCTGCCCGGTGTTATATCTGTGACCAGGCGCTCCACCTCGTCTGGTACTGGAATGTCGTCCGTGTTAAGACCATACACGAATAGAGGGATATAAGCAGCTGCCCTGAGGTACACTGGCTTCAGCTTAACGCTCTCTAGACAGAGCGTCTTCCACATTAACCTGAATGTATCTATTATTCAAGAAATACTCAATCACTATGGCGATTTTTCGCGGAGTCTGTGACGTGGCGAGTTTATTCAACAGACCCTGGTATCAAACTTAGTCAAACGCCTTTAATATATCTGGAAGCACCGCAGCGGCCTATGTCCGTTACTATATATATTCGTACGGTATTATATATTCGTACTGCATAAAATAACTTCTCCTAATACCTATACACATGTACATACATAAATTAAGTAACAGTTTAACTCAACATATTTTTGCTGTACCATTTAGAAAATAATCCTGTGCTTTCTGGCCGGACAAATTGGAGCGGACGGCACCATCACGGATGACGGGCCGGAAGCGGCGAGCGCGGCGCGCGGCGCGGCGCCGGCAGCTGCCAACTTAATGCTACACAACACTACAAAACGGGTAAGGCAGAATTAATCGAACATCCCAATGACCAAACGTGCTCACGTTTAAAGGACATTCAATCTACTGTGATAATAAAACTAACTTTTACTATTAACAGATGACTAGAAATTCAGTTTTTTTTATATATAATAACAAAAAATATAAATGCAAGCAAACAATATATGTAGCTGATGAATTGGGTGGGATTTTAGTACAGTAATGGCGAACACTACATTACTACTATTTGTTATATAGCTGAAACAGTTTCTGAGATTATTAAAAATACTTGCCTAGATAGCTCCCACGCGCGCCTTTTACAAAGACTTAGACCGGGAGCAGGAAAAAAATATAGATTTTGGCTTAATAAAAATTTGTTTATTCTCCTCTTCTGATCTTAGTCGGTATTCTTGTCACTTCATAAAAGGTATGAAGAAATTTATTGACTGAGTAATATAAGCTATAATTAGTACTAGATTACTATAGAAATCTTTAGATATAAGGATAATCAAAAGATTTAATTTTTCGTTTTTTTATTTATTTAAAATTATTGCACAAAATGTTACAAAATGTACAAATGGCCGACTTAATGCCAGATGGCCATTATCTCTCAACCATTACACAAAACAGAAAATATATATATATAGTGGTGCAGCAATAAATGCATATGATATAAAAAATATATACATACATATATATATATAGATATATATATATAGATATATATAAGTTAGAGGAGCGGCATCAGTAAATAAAGACGGAGACAGCGTTTCAGGATAAATTTGTTTGGGGATTGCTTAATATTCAACAGAAGTTCGTTCTAAAGTCGTATAGCTGTCACTGTAAAAGAGTTTGTCAAAAAACTGGAGTGATGAGAAGGAGTTAAGAGCGAAAGAGTATTAGAAGAACGGAGATTACGTTCGTGAGAGGAAGATAGGAATTGGAATCTGTCCTTTAAGTAAATTGGTGCGTACGGATCAAAAAGTATTGAAAATAGTATGGTTGGAACTCGAATTTTACGATGTTCACAAATAGGAAGCCAGCCGAGAAGAGAACGATAATGGGAAATATGATCGTATATACGCAAACCAAAAATGAAACGAAGACAGTTGATTAATAGACGATCCAATTTATTAAGGAGTTCTTGAGAGATATTAGTGCAGCACACGTCACCATAGTCAATTATAGGTAAAACCAAGGATTGAATTAGAAGGTTTTTGGTTTTAGTAGGAAAAAAATATTTTAATCGATAGAGAGCATGAAGCATTCCAGTAACCTTACTGCTGATTTCATTACCATGTGTATCCCATATATATGTATTAATGATAGGACCAAAAAATGTTCGACAATATTATATATAAATATTTACAAAAAACTTCGCGAGACCATATGTCTAACTATTGTTGTTACTATAACTACTTTTTTACATTTAACAAATTGATAGAAATGCCGATAAAATCAGACCGTTTTATCTATACCATTTATAAACTTTTATCCAAATAAATAATTAAATATTTAAAAATGATCTCATGTCAAAAATGATTCTCAATACCTGATGATTAGTTTTTAAATTATTGAAATTGGACATGCCATTCAAAAGATATCATGAAATTAAAATAAAAATAAATGCCGGCGGCGGCCGCCACGCAGCGCATCGAGTAACCAACTCGACGAGAGCAAATTGTATGTGGCACTTTCTCGAGTAGGAAGGATCTACTGAAAATCAATACATTATGTTACCACCTACAAATACCACAGCAAACGTAGTGTATAGGGAGGTTTTAAGACAAGCAAACAATTTTTTTTTAATTTAGTAATTCTTGGTCGTTTTAATTAGCATGCTTATAACTAAATAACTGTACCTCTTTATGTCTACCCGTGCGAAGCCGGGACGGGCCGCTGGTAATTAATAATCTCAAACATTTACGATTAAATAAAATACTAATTGAGAGTTTTATTATCAGGAAATAATACAAAACTTTAGTATATTGCCATGTAATACCGATAGAATAGAATAAAACCCATCTCCAGTGCCAGGTATCGTAAGATGCGACTAAGGTAGCGGCCCCGACAGGTGGCGGTATACCCATCATACAAACGTGGCTTAAATGCAAAGAGCAGCATCTTCGACGCAAAGTCACGCTCTGCGATTGCTATGGCTGCCCAGCGTGGTCATTATTAGAAAGAAACTACTAATATGTATCCTTACTAATATTATAAATGTGAAAGTAACTCTGTTGTCTGTTACGCTTTCCCGTTTAAACCTCTCAACCGATTTTGATGAAATTTGGCACCGACAATCTTTAGACCCTGAAAAAGGACATAGCCTATTTTTTAATTCGAAATAAGGGTTATAAGGGGTCAAAGGGGGATGAAAAGTTGTATGAAAGTATCGCTATTTTTCGAGCTAGAAACTTGAAACTTATTTTTCAGGCCGTTCATTCAATATAATATGGTACCCAGAAAAATACTATTCCACGCGGACAAAGTCGCGGGCACAGCTATTAATATATAACAACATAATTATTGCCACTCTTCATGCTTTTGGATTAGAAAGGATTTTGCATCAATATTAATGGAGAACTCATTATTCGCCTTCGATTTGCCGATGATATTGTGGTCATGGCATAATCGATGGAAGATTTGAGCACGATGCTCGAAGACCTCAATCGAGTTTCTCAACAGGTGGATCTCAGAATGCACATGGAGTAATGTGTAATGACCATTTGTATTCTTTTAGTTGAGAACCCCATTAGTTGGTTCTGCCAAAGTTACCGATATAGCCCGGCGATATAGTAAGTTAAAGTGGCAGTGGCCAGGGCACTTAATACGCAGAACCAATGACCGATGGAGTCATAAGCTTTAGAAATAGAGACCACATACAAGGAACCGCAGCGTAGGGCGTCCACCCACAAGGTAGACAGACGATCTGACTAAAGCGACGCACTATTGGATCATCCTATTGGAGATCACTTAGGGATGCCTGTGTACTGCAGCGACCGTCCAACGGCTGGTATGAAGATGATGATTTTTTTCCCTGAATTGTAATGTAAACGGTAACTGCGAAGGGAAAACCGCGGTACCTTCTTAGTTTTTTTAAAGATAAGATTAAGTAAGCTTTAATGTGATCTCACAATGGTTTTAATACCTCTCCCGAATTTTCTACCAGCTCTCCTACTATAAGCTCTGAATTCCGGGTTGAACAAAGTGTTATTGCATTTTTTTAATTAAAATTGTTTTTTCTGCCTCTAAAAATGTATGTAGATACATTCACCGCTGGTAAAATAAAGCAGAATAGGTTGCGGATTATAAAAAGCTCAAAAATAAATATTTTTATATTCACAATGAACGTTACTGATCCAAACAAAACACAACAGTTTGTTCAAAGATTATCTGGATTATATCCCGTCCCTCGGGAACACCCCGATATCAATGGCAACCTAGGGTTCATGTTAAAGTAAGTTGCCTTTATATTTATTTAAAGAGATTGTTATAAATAGACATTGGAATGTTATTTATATATGTAAAAAAAGTTTATTGTTTATTTTTGTTTTGTTGAATATTTATTTGTATATGAAATTACTTATCATTTTGTTTGAATGGAATATACTCCTATTCTACTGTAACAATTTGAATCAATTTTGCCTTCAGAGATAGGGCAATTTAAATCACAATTTATAGCCGCATATTTGTTTATGTGACAGTTATCTGTGAGTGTCAAAAATATTTATCGGGTTATATTTAATGAGTGTGAAATTATAAATCGAATCAATACTTGTGATAAAAAGTGAATACTGTATGATAATCGAAAGCACTCGTTGCATTGGCTGAACACTGGACACCCAGCCAAATCCAGCCCTAAACGAAAATTGACTCAGAAAAAGTTACTTGCGAGTGTTTGTTGGACTAGCGCCAGAGTCGTTCACTGCAGCTTTTTTAAACGATTATGGCAGATGTCTATTGTCTGCAACTGCAAACCATGAAAGAAGAACTGGCAGCTGAACAATCAAGATTTGTTAAACGCTTTAGGCCACTGCGGCTTCACGAGAACGCAAAGACCACACACTGCATAACAAATAACTACTAAGATAGATGACCTACAATTGGAATATCTGGCAATATATTGGGACATGCACCGAACTTCCCGAACCTTGCTCCAACAGATTACCATTTTCCTGGAACTTTGACAACGTCCCCCTTTTCGACCCCTTACAACCTTTATTTCGAATTAAAAAATAGCCTATGTCCTTTCTCAGGGTCTTTAAAGATTGTTTGTGCCAAATTTCATCAAAATCGATTAAGGGGTTTAAGCCGGAAAGCGTAACAGACAGACAGACAGAGTTACTTTCGCATTTATAATATTAGTAGGGATTAGTAGGGATAAGTAGGGATATATGTTTTACATATATGTTTGGATATATGTTTGTAATACTCCTAGATATATATTATAGACTAAACTCCTCCCGTGCAAAACGGAAATTTCATATGCAAGGGCCTAATATTTAATTCCTTTTATTTTGACAAAGGTTGTTGTCAAAATGTCATAATAAAAGACATGGGCCTCCGCAAGAAAGGGGGAATTTTGCTTGTAATTGTCGCTCTGGATAAGTATGGCAGCAATCGAAGAGCGTAGCTTCGAGAAAAAGATGCCGTTTTCCACCCACGGCCTGTGCATTTGTGCTACGCTGTTGTAGATTGATGGTGGCTGGTGTTACCTGGGTTTATCGGATAGGGTACCTTCCTTATATGACATGGTGGCTCGAGTAGAAGAGCCACATTGCGGGAACAAAAATAATTGTACTGTTTAGTGCGCCGTGGGGTACCGGCTGAGTAGAATAGTACCTCCCTCTGTACCAGGTGTCGTAACCGGCAACTAATGTACTGACAGATAGCGGTATATTTATCCGAAACAGCATAACTTAAATACTTCATGATTCAGCACATCCCATGGAATGGGCAGCGGCGTCCTCGTCGCGAAGTTATGTTCTGCGATTGCCAGCACGCCTACCCAGCGCAGCAATTGTGGGCAAAAATCCCCTTAACTTGGGGAGGCCTGTGTCCAACAGTAGATTCTCTACGGATGATATGAAGTTGATTAATTAGTAATTATTCCTAAAATAATGAAGTAGAAGGAAAGAAGTTGAAGGTATCGTATAGAATGAAAAAGCTGTATTGCGTGCACAATGTGTTACCACAATAAAGCTGTTATTTTCCCATAACATATCGTACATATTGATATTTCAACTGCTAGAGATATCATTTTCCTTGCAGTTACGCGTTTGCTATATAAAACTCTGTCAGTTTCATCGCTGCAATTGATATTGTGAATATTGAAGATGGATGTGGGTCATTCTATTTTATTGCAAAAACATTGTATCGATAAAATATCTTAATAAAAACAAATTAAAAAAGCGGAACACTTATATGATCACTTTCTTTTCCGTCTGCCTATGTATATAAGTTGAAATTAGAACCATATACGCAAATTTCTATCCGCTTTAAGCTGTGAAACAATTTTATATTTTAATATAACATGAATAGCCGCAGAAAACGCACCTCTCAACTCATTATAGTATTTCCCGTAAACCTAGAACTATAAAAATTCTTAACAATTGTAATAGTAATATAAAAGTACAAAGTAATATGCTAATTAGAACCCTGGGTGTCAACGTGTTGGTATTTTTATACCGGAAACTATATACTTGTACCAACAACAGAAGTACACATCAAGGGTATGGTAATATGCCAACATAACAATAGTTCAATACTAACAAAAATATTATAAATATGTTTACATCGTTAAATTACAAGCGTATTTTTCGTGCAGTATAAAAATATGTATATTGCACGTGATTCTACAAGTGCTACTAATTGTTCATCAGTATAATAATGAAAGACATTATTGTAAAAAAGAGTAACATATCTTTTTTGTCGTCATCATATCAGCCAAAAGACGTCCACTGCTTGACACAGGCCTCCCCAAGTGATCACCAATAAGATCGGTGGTACGCGGCCTGTGTTCACCGTGATCCTGCGGTTAGTAGTCAAATAGTCTGACCATCTTGCGGGTCGCCCTACGCTGCGCCAGTACGTAGTGTCCAATCCAGAACCTTACGACTTCATCAGCCATAGGTTCTACGTACCAAATGCCCTGCCCACTGCCACTTCAACTTACCAATCTCCTCATTCCTGTGAGGAATTAAATATGTTGTCGTTTGGTCATTATTACAGCGGCCGCAGAACGTCCAGTGCTAGACGTAAGCCTCTCCAAGAAAAAGGGGAAAATTTTGTCCAAAATTGCAATTGGGCACGAGTGTTCCAAGGCTGCTGTTGCCCATCCGCACCCTGTGCTTTTGAGCTTCACTATTTCGTATAGATATATCGCCATCTGTCGGTTTTGGGTACTCAGTCACCTCTTACGCCACCTGGTACAGAAAGAGGTAATATTTCAATCTGCCGGTACCTCACTTTGTCTTGACATTTTTTGTATTCATTTCCAGTTTTATCATTTCCATACTCATAATAATTTTTTTCACAGAGATTACATAAATGACGAAAGATTATTTATTAATTTTTGTCTTTAATTTATGTAACTATTAATTTACCGAATTAATATATTTATGAAACGAATTAAATATTACCTATATTTAATTCATACCTATGTTTATTTCTTCCCTAATCTGTAATAACATTTTTACAAGATTATTGTATTAAGATCTTTATTTGAATTTATACCAAAGAAAAAAATGAAAATATAACAAATTATTAAAAAAATTTAACCGACGTGTAAAGAAAAAATATATCCATCCGAGATATAACGTAAACAGAAAGCAAGTCAGTGGCGTAAGGGAAACGAGCTCAAAGAAATGAACTATTTTACGTGCCTTATGCAGTAGCAAATATTGTAATTCTAAATATTATTATAATATTAAATCTGAAAAGGACTTAAATCAATCTTATTTTCTGGTTCGTTAAACAGTCAAAAGATTTTTAAAATTCTAATAACCTATTGATTGACGAATACAGTAGTGCCTCCAGTGTGAAGGTATATACGCATCCAAACTATAGCACCATTACCAACCGCTTGTTACTTCAAAGAAAATCGAAAAATGTACAGTGGGAAGCTCAGTATTGGAGGGTGAAGTTGGTGGTTGTACGCTCAATAGACTACCCCACTTACACAATTTTCTCGACTCGTTATCTCGCTGCACGGACACGAACCCCGGCCCAGTGCAGGTGGCGGAGTTCCCACGGGATATCTTAATTTTCCGGGATTCGGCCGTCCGCGACCCTTCTCTTTGGGAAGCCGGCTTAATAGTTCTGTCATTTGATACCGTTTTACTGTTCGGTAAACAACAAAGTTCCATTGGAAAGATAACGCGTTTGGGTTTATTTATTTTGTGTACTAGGTTCGGGACACTTCCGTTTTGTTACGCGATGTGGTATATGATTATTTCCATGGAAAATATTTTGTATGGAGATCACTGTGTCATCGTTATCATAATCATAACAGCCGCAAAACGTCCACTGCTGGGCGTGAATCACCCCAAGAAAGGGGGAATTCTGCATATAATTGCCATGCTAGGCAAGCTTAGTGGCCATTACAGAGCGTAGCTTCACAAAGATATTGCTGCTGTCCATGTGCGTTTAAACATCACTGTTTCATATACATATACCGCCATCTGTTGGGTCCGGTACTTCAGTCATCAACACCTCACGGCTAACCCTGTGTCATAACTTATGCTAATTTCGATTTCTTAATTTTAATTGTAACTCGAAAAAATATATAGATTTATGTAATTATTACTAGCGGTCGCCGGTCGAAATTCGATCATAATTCGTTACATTTTGTGAAAATTTTCGTAATTTCCTTTGCATCCAACAGACAACTAATGTTTACTTTATTTCAGTACATCGCGTATAGCGTGTGATTCATACAATAGAATGTGCAATGGATATTTTAAATTATATCTGGTAAACTTTATATGAAAAAAATACTTTACGCTTTCATTTGCATTAACTTTATCTGTGTCAATTTCACGTTCATCTATTTGCTTTTCACATCTTTAAGGGACGATTTTCAAAAAACAAACATTGCCCCCATACAAACTTTGCCCCCCGTTAAACCCCTTAGGACATGAATTGTCAAAAATCCTTTCCTAGTGCTCTCCTACGTTATAAAAAAAGGCCTCTAAGCAAAATCTCAAAGTTCTAACCCTTATAGTTTAGGACCTGCGTTAATATGGAAGTAGGTCAGTCAATCAGCATTTCGTTTTATATATAGAAGATTAATAAATTTACAAATGATGTCCGTCTGTTTTCACCGACTGAGTAGATTTAACACAGTCTCAATTAAAAATATAAATAAATTTGATATTTTGGTGGTACAAAGGTGTTTTACCTGGTGCTGGAAAGGTGCTGGATAAACCAGCTTTCAGACCAGAGACAGAACGAGGAAGTTAGTTTTCCTGTGCGACCCTGCTCCGTCACTTACAGACAAGTTTAAAGCAAACAAACGCGAGTGCACAGCCGGTGTGGACGATGAGGTATTTATTTTATCATCATCACCATACCAGCCATTGAAAGACCACTACCGGACATAGGCCTCTCCAAGAAAGCTGCTGCCCACCCCCGCTCTGTGCTGTGCTGTGCGGTTCCCGTACCTTATTACTTGCTAAAATTTGACGCATTTGAATTAACTGTATTTTTTTGATATATTGATACAATTGACAGGTTTTATTATACTTAAATAAATAGCCGTAAGGTACCGGCAGAGTAGAATAGTACCTCTGCACCAGGTGGTATAAGAGGCGACTGAGGTACCGGAACCGACAGATGGCGGTATATCTACCCGAGGCAGAGTAAACTAAATGCAATAGGGCGGGGATAAGCAGCAGCAATCTCGTCGAGAAGCTACGCTCTGCGATTGCCACCACGCTTGCCCAGCGCGGTAATTGTGGGCAAATTTCTTGTCCACCAGTGGACGTTGTACCGCTTCTATAATATTGAGTTATCTAATAATATATATTACTCGTTCATGTCTACATGTGTGTAAAGTATACTATTTGTTTTGTTGGATCCTTTTCTGCGATCACATTTTGACAACTAATTTGCAGAGCGATAATTTTATACATTTCCATTTATACTTAATTAAAAAACTGTGAGTATATAATATTTGTGACAACATTTGAACTCATGCCAAGGGAGAGGTTACAGCCAGTCGCCGATCCCGAAGGGCTATGGACGGCCAACCGCAGAAATGACGCAGTGATTTATTAAAATTCCCCTTGCCCGTTATTAATGCCTCGATTTGTCTTCCAAAGGGCCAGATAAAAGGGCCGATTTATTCTCTTCTAGCTTTTGAAGGTAGACACAGGATTTAGGGTTGTGTTAGTGAGTGAAATGCCTTTTGACATTTGCCCCGTATTTTGTAGTTCTCTTTGAACAAGCTGGTGGTATATGGATTGTGATGAAACAGACTTTTGGAAACGGGTGTTTTTATTCGAGAACAACCTTATGGATTTTAATATCATCATCATCGTCATCATATTAACCGCTGTGCATTTACTGTTGGGCATTGGCTTTCCCAAGAAAAGGTGGGAAATTTGCAGGGCATACCTTCGTTATGGGGATTCAGCTGCCTATTGACGTCCCGTGTATTTGCGGTATGTACCTGTCGGTTTCGGTACCTTAGTCGCTTTTTACGACACCTGGTACAGAAGGACGTACTATTCTGCGGATACCCCAAGGAATCAGTATCTACGGAAAATACTAATATCGTTTCTCAACAAAACAGTATTCTTTTATTTTTCTTTTCTGTTGTTTTTTTTAAAGTATTGGTCCGGCTATTGTCATTCCAAAATAAATGTTTCTTTCCACATTGCAGTTTCAATTAAAACAAAAACCTTCATGTACTTTTTAAGATGAATTATTTATTTGTGTTTTATATTATGTATATGTCATTCACATGTATTGATCATATTTAACATATGAAAATAGGTACTTAACTGCAACAATGGATTAAAAAATAAACAATTTTTAACGAATTAAATTTGAAAATTGTATTGTATTACAAGAAATACAACCACTAAGATAGATGAGCTACAATTGGAATGTCCGCGCAGTCCATCGTACTCCCCGGACCTTGCTCACATAGATTGCTTTTTCCCGAAATTTGGACAACTTCTTAGAAGGAAACAATATCAGCTCCCATGCGGTAGTCTGAACCTTCAAAGAGTTTATTGATTCTCCCTCTCATGGTTTTGTTAGGAAAGAGGTCAATGACCTATTTATGAGATGGCAAAAGTGCATAGATAACATCGGTACATACTTAGATTAATTTAATATGTTTTACAAAAAGAAAATTATTTTAAACTTCTGTACAAACCGCTAATTTAATATGCAAGGACCTATATTAATATAGTGTAAGTGACAAAATTGCCTGGTCAAATTGATATGCGTTGAAATATCAATATATGAAATATGTGAATAGTAAAGAACAAATACAAGTGTGTTGACTATCTGTTGGTACTGGACCTCCAATAAATGGTAAATGAGATACTATGTTTTTATGACACCAGGTCGACAACTATGCATACACTCCGATAGTAAGCGTCACTGTGTTTATGCCAAAACACAGTAATGCGAACGCTGCCACTTGGCGGTAGAAATTGGTGAGAGTGACATTGGATCGTCACTCTTTGGAACTTTTGTATTATGTATACCTCACGTGAACTCTAAAGTCTCCTAAAGTATAAGACACAAGAGTACCAGCAAAGTAAAATATATAATAAGTATCATGTGTCGTAAGAGACGACTGATTATCGCAACTAGCAAATGGCGGTATATCCACCCAAAATAACGAAGATTACAAGTATTGAAAGAAGGAGGTAGGTACTATGTTGATGTGCCTGATCTTGTAAGCCAAGGGCTTGATCCCAGGCCTAATATTTATACGGAGAATATTTGTATTTGTTTAGTGTGTGGGTGTTATAGTATCTATTTCAGTATTTGTATGTGTGATTCGTCTGTTCTCTGATATTCGTAATACTAGTGCTTATAGCGACTTATCACCGAGTCAAGTAAGTGTGTTTGGTGTCGGGTGAATTATTATTATTCCATTGTGCCGGTACTCCGCGGTCACGATTGTCATCATAAAAAAGACCATAAAAAACCATTTGCACAGGTGGAGCAACATACCTGAACTAGTTCATTAACAGATATAAGAGATCGCTCCTGCATGAACCTCATTCATGTTTTATTAGGGAGGATACATGAGCTTTTACTTTCTCTGAGAGAAGTCTTTATTCGACGGTAAAAGGATTACTCTGAGAGCACTAAGCGGCTGACGTCACTGGCCCTGGGATAAGTATTAATAAACAAACACTGCGATCAAAGAGGCTGGGAGGGCGGCTAGTGGGGGAGGGAGGAGAGGGTGGAGAAGTTCAATGCGGAGAGGGCAACTAATAGCTCGGGAGCTGTTGAACAGTTTTGAGAAGGTATTTGAGGAAGTCTTCAGAGGATTTTTTTGATATATCTTTGTCACATAACATGTGCATACATTCCGCGTGACAGTGAGCCTGATGGTGCAATGGTAGTGATACTGTCTTGTTCGCCAGAGGTCGTAGGTTCAATACCAACGCAGGACAAATATTTGTATGATGATATGTATATTTGTTCTATGTCTGGGTTTTGAATATATGCATTTAGGTAGTATATTCATTAAGCAACTTATTACGGAATCAGATCAATATATGAGATGTTGTGGGAATTCTTTTATTATTTATTTATTTATCTGTCTCCGGTCGTACTCTAGCGCCGCACCGTACATTCGACCCGCCAGCTCCGCTACTATAACTGTTAGTATGACGAAATCTTTAGTCGATTCTGACGTCACGCTTTACTTGGAACCGGCTTCAATTGAAATTATGGCTAAAATGCTCCGTACAGAGGCAAAACATGTTCATATAAATAAAATATGATAAGAGACATTTGATAGATTTTATAAATAATGAAAATAATGCATGGGAAATAGTAATTAGAGCTTTTGTGTGAAAAACGCATACGCTATAGATCGCACAATTTGCACATCGAATATCTTATATATATTTATGTAAATATGCTGTCTCTACCTGTTCCCATAACTTCGGTTGTATGTAAATTTGTATATATCGGAAACGACATATACAAATGTCATTAATCATTAAAACGTGATCGATGTCTGCAGTGTCTACAGCTTTGTAAAAAACAATACCTAATCATTACCGGTGAAACTGTTCCGATGAAACCGTACATTTTTCGTAATGATGTGTTGGCATCTTACTATTATCATCACAACAATTGCAAAAACTACATTGCTGAACATAGGCCTCCTCAAAAACGGGGGTTTTTGCCCATAGACACCGCACCGGGCAGATTTGGCGGCGAACGCGCTCATTCGAGACGAGAATGCTTATGTGCAATTTCAAACCTTGCGCCGAGATAGTGAAAAAAATATCTAAAATTTCTTTCTCATTTATAATATAATCGAGATAAAATGTTTAGATACACTAATTTATTACAATCGTGCATATAAATTATTGTCGTGAAGTATCAACAGAGTAGAATAGAACCTCTATCTGTATCAGGTGTCGTAAGAGGTGACTGAGGTACCAGAACTGACAGATGGCGGTATATCCGAGACAGTGAAGCTCTAATGCAAAAGCACTCAGTGATTACTACCATGCTTGCCTAGCGCGGCACTTATGGGCGCTACAAAGTCTCTTTCGTCAACTCTTTCTTGGGGAGGCCCACGTCCAGCAGTTCGTTTACAATTTCTGTAATCACGATGATGTAAAATAAAACGCTAGGTCTACAACATCTCAGATGCTACGGCGTGTATAATCCATTTCCCAAACCACAAGTACTGGTTCGGTTCCAATACAGGAGGAGGGCAGTGGTTGTCCTCTCTCCCTGCCTCTATCAAAACACTCGTTTAGAGTCGATAAGTACCATAGGAAGTACGGGCTTGTGAATTCGTTCCAGTTATAATTTTTATAACGAGAATGAATATAATTAATAATGAAATTGTTATACTCATGCCAATGTGTATTTATGCAAGTGGGTTACTAACAACCATTTCGCGGGAGGTAGGGTGAAATATTAGACATTTAACACCATACATACATACATACTCTCTCCACTTGTTACAATCTTGGCATATGTGTTTCCCTTACTCGCATTAGTCCTTTCTACTTCTACTTTTTTAGTACCTCTTCTACCTGGTTAAGATTGTTTGGCTAGATCGTTCTATACCAACTCTTCCATTCACTTTCGTTCTATATATTTGTGCAGTCATTCTACTTGTATCCATTCTTTCTACATGTCCAAACTATATTTTAACACCAACTTTTAGAAAATTATCTTGAGCACAAGAGATTGATACTGACTACTTTAGATCTTAGGACGTCCACATGGACGTAGTTGCGAGTTTTGATTCCTTATATTATTAATAATTAAACAATATATTAAGCTCTTACGGCCCACGCGGTGATTTAGATGAAATTAGGCTTCCAGATCCAAAGCGGAACTATAGGAAAGGATACACTTACACACACTACATTTGATCGCGGTCTAATCCTCGTAGGATGCAAAAAATTTGAAATCCGTGTGCACGACGTCAGTGGGAAAACTAGTAACTAATACTAAACTAGTACTAAATAATACATTTGATTTCCAAAGTAATATTGAATACATTTTCATTGAACTGCGCCGAGTGTGCACAGTCAATATTTGTGTTAGCAGTAGAGTGCGCAGCCGGCGTCGGCGGCGCGCGGGCGGGTGACGTTCGTATTACAACATAGTTTTTTATTGTAGAGGTATTTAACTATTAGATTACATGTAGTAAACAACATTTGCTTAGTAAAAACTGTTCATCATATCAGCCATTTAGAGCCCATTGTTGGCCATAAGCCTCCACAAGAAAAGAGGATGTTTGCCTGTAATTGCCGCGCTTCGCAGGCGTGTTTGTAATCGCTGGACGTAGCTTTTGCGACGGGGATGCTGCTGCTGCCTATCCTCGCCCTATGCATTTGAGCTACACTGTTTTGGATGGAAATACCGAAATCTATCGATTCTGGTACCTAAGTCGCCTCTTACGACACAGGGTAAGGTGATATTCCGTCGGTACCCCGCGGTAATCGACTGGTACCCCACGACGATCGTTACTGTTCATTGTTACCAATTAAAAAAGTAACTTGTATCTATGTGTTTTTATTAAATTATTTTTTTTTCTGACTAACTATGCTGGGCTACTCAGGTGGCACTTTCAGCACTACCGAAAGAGAGAACGAGGTCGCGTGTTAGTGAGCGACCCGTGGCGATAGAGGTTCACACACATCAACACTAGCTATTTGGTATTGATGGAGCCTTTATCACCGCCAGTTTCCTTGTAGGTTCCTGTCTGGTGGCTCGTGTAATGAACTTGTATTGAACTTAGTTTTAAGACCCGTCTGGTGCCGGCAGACTTGTATAAGGTAGGCCTAATTTAAGTGTTAGATCTCTCTTATGATCCCGTCAGGCTATCAGCAGTATGAATTTAGTACAATATAGTACTTTACATTTCTGAATTAGAATTGTTCTATTCATTATTATTAACGATTCGAAACTGCTTGTAATGGGGCTACATGAATAAAGAATATTTTGATTTTATTCGATTACAAGTTGTGCGGGTGTTTGTCATTATAGTGCCATCATCATACGGTTTTTTAAATATATATTTCTTAAATTGGGACCGTTATTTGTAAAAATTTTAAGTCGCTTTTTTCGTTTGCTTTTTGGATAATGTTATGTAGATATAATATCATAGTCTATTCATATAGCTATTGACCCAGATGTTTTATTATTTTTAATAGGTTAACGGTGCTTCATGAATAAGGAATTATTTTTTTTGGTTACCTAAATGTATGTGTGCATAAAATGCTAGCTTTCCATCTGATTTTTTTTTATTTTTTGCTTAATACTGTAAAAATAAACGAATGTGAAGGTTATTTAGACCGTCAGACATATAAAATACAGAGGTCATCTTTGGTACCTCACTCTCGCCCATTTCTACCGCCCAATAGCAGAGTTCATTGCATTCGTCAACGCGCTACTGATATGTTTGTGATATTACAGCGTCTAAAGGCTGCGGTGTCGCTTACATTATTTAGTATAATTATATATTATAATATTATCATAATATTATTATTATTAAATATAATATATATTAATAATATATATTAAAAAAAAATATATATATAAATGTAAAAATATATTAAAGTATGACACTCGACCACCAATTTTAATGAATGACTTGTAACACTTGTTGTCAGGATCATTGGTCATTTGTGTAAAAGTTTTTTTTGATGATTAAGAAGTGCATATGATAGGCCTAATAATAAATAAATGTTTGACTTGGACTATGACTATATACATATATTTGTGAAAACTCCACGAACAACGACGCATACGTGGTGGAGTCGAACAATCACATTGCTGTTGTATTTGTGCCGCACTGTGGTCGTGTAGCTCGGTAAAAGCGTGTCTCCGTTTATTATCACAACCAATTAATTCAGCCCTCTCCGATTTTACGAGAGAATAAAACTTTTATTGACAATTTTATTACTTTAAAATAAAACGAAAAATGTGTGTTGTTTTTTTGTAGTCGATTTTCAGATTATTGGTTATTTTTGTACATATTATTATACAATGCCTTTTTCTCACTATGATAAGCAAAATATTGCTTTGATTCCGCTGTAATTCTTGCTTCTACACAACACACACACACAAATCTGACGAATGTGACGGGCCCGATTACGCATTAGGTAGTAATCCTGTTTTTCGACACCACGTCCACGAACCTTGGCGCAATCATTTAGATGGAAGGACAATCATCTAGATGATGAATATGTCTGTCTGCATTATTCGATTCTTCTGTTACCTGATATCAGTAACACAACTATTTATAATCAAGCTAATATATGAGATGTTGGTAAAAAAAAATCTAGTGCGCTGATTTAGAATCGACTATACCATACCCAGACTATACTCTAAGTATCTCCTCAACTTGCTCAGCAAATGATTTTGGCGGTCTGTTTATAACAAACGCTTTATTACCTTTAGAATTATGTGTCTGTCTACAGCTTAAACCACCTTAATATTAATTCTGTGTATACAGCCGTGAGGTACCGGCAGCGTAAAATAGTACTCCCCTTGTACCAGGAGTCTGTCGCAAGAGGTGACTAAGGGACCAGAACCAGCAGGTGGCGGTATATCCACCCGAAGCAGTGCAGCTAAAATGCACAGGGCGAGGATCGGCGACAGCATTGGCATTAAAACTACTGAGTTATGTGACATAATGTCACATGGTTGACAACAAACTAGTCGCATCGCACCTCTAATGTTCACGAAGCAAACTAGTTAATTTGTAGACGATGAACAGTTTCGAGCCATAAGGTACCGACAGAGTAGAATAGCACCTCACTCTGTATCAGGTGTCGTAAGAGGCGACTAAGGTGCCAGAACAACAACAACAGAAGTTGGTATATCCATCTGGAATAATGTAGCTTAAATTCACAGGGTAGGTATGACCAGCAGCATCCCGGTTGTGAAAGCGGCGCTTTGCGATTGCCGTGGGCAAATTTCACCCTTTCTTGAGGACGCTCATGTCCAGCACTGGACTTCCAATGACTAAAATAATGATGATGAAATAGTTTCCAAGCATTAATGGTAAATGCATCAACATCCCACCTCTGCTCCGTGTTAAGATTATATTTTAGCTTTATTTACTCATTGTTCCTAAACCTATTATTTGATATCACTCCAAAAATACAGAGCAAAGAATAATGATTAGTGGCTAAGAGAACAGGGTGACCGTATTATTGTGCAGCCACGCTTCTAGTTCACGAGTCCAATGGGCCGTGAAGGTTCACGGACGGGCGCGCACCGGTGCCCGGACACCGGCCCTCGATCGGCACTGACTGACCAGCCACTGTTGGCCTGCGGATTGTTGAACTTATGCATTATTGAATTGACTGCTGATATATCTTCTTTAATTTCTGTAATCGCAAATATAGTAAGAGTAATTGTTCTACATTTCCCGATCATCCCCACCTAATGCCTTTGAGCTACACTGTCTCGAATGGATACTGCCGCTTCTTACGACACCTATTACAGAGAGAGGTACTATTTTACTCTGCCGGTACCTCTCGACCACACGACCTTGTGTAAGTATATTAACGTAAACTACAGGTGAGTGCGGTCCGTCGGCCTAGGTATATTAAACGAGTAGCTACTATTTGAGGCGTCATCAATTGCCTTTGGCATTTAAAAGAATTCAGTGAGCGACGAAAATAGACGACGCCGTTTGAAAGATGAAACCTGATGACAAATTTGCACTTATATCATTTAGGCGCGCGGCGGTCCGCCGGCGCCGCGCGTGGCGGCCTCGAGCAGCGAGCCCCGCGCCGCAGCGAGCGCACGTGAGCGGCTCCGACCGCATCCATCACCGCTCGCGCCCCCGTGTGCCATTGGAAATAGTTTATTCGCACTCCCCTCGCATATATATTACTTTTGCACTGAGGCTTCACTTCCTAAATTAAAAATAGAAAGAAACCTGTATGATACTATGCTTTCTACTCGTACAACACAAGTATTGTACGAGTAGAAAGTAGTGTCAATAAGCATCTATTGCGTACGGGCAATGTTGAGATACTAACAAAATAATTTATTTATCTTTTTCGTTCTTCCTTTTTATATTAGGTCTTCAAACAAGTCTACAGTCCGCGTGACAGTAAGCGTCACTGCAATCTATCATCATATCAGCCATTAGAAGTCCACTGTTGGATATGAGCCTGCCCAAGAAAGGGGGATTTTGTCCATAATTGCCACGCTGGGCAAGCGTATTGGCAATCGCAGAGCGTAATTTTCTGGACGGGGATGCTATCCTATGTGCGTTTGAGTTACCCTTTTTTGGATGGATATACCGCCATTTTTCGGCTCTGATACCTAAGTCGCAAGCGCTTAGCCAACCTTGTGAATTGAAGATATGTCACACTAACCACTAATATCACTACCTTTCTCACTTTTCAAACCGGAACACAGCAATGCGAACACTGCTATTTGGCGGTAAAAATAGATGACAGTGAGGTACCAATGCAGGCGACCTTTGCATAGAGGTCTACCTCATGTAAACAAGTGTAAAAAGTGCTGATAGAAGTAAAGCCTATGCCACTTGATAGGTAGCTGGAGTGTTGGTCATCTATCTGTCTTGGTGTTATAACTTCTATGAATTTTGGTACACACTCCAAATGGTTCGAATTCGTATACCAGCTTTTATCTGAAATCTGAGAAGGCAATGTGGTCCACAAGACAATACCCTAGTTCAAAAAACCATTCAGCACCCACTGCATCTAAATGTATATACATACTTAGAAAGAAGAGTAAAAACGCCACTTATTCTTACACTACCAGATTCGGTACACGGGACTGTAGGATTTCAATACTGCACGCACAACCTAACCTATACCAAGTTCCTCTGCAGATCCACAGGCACACTTCATTTACGTTTTCGAGGTTCTACAAGTACAAGTGTATATTCAATAAAACACAACCCTTGTAAGCGATAAAAACATCAATTTAAGTGAATGCGACATAAGTAGGTCAGTCAACCGGTGTCGCATTTTCCCAGCATCCATCCAGCAAGCGATGAGCCGTAAAGATGCATTACGCGTGGACGCGCGCCGCCCCGCCCCCGCCCCGGTCGCGGCCGCCTTCACGACCTCACTTCCCTCCATTCATCATCGGCTGTACGATCCACTACAACATTGTCATGTATTACGTTAAATGCGTTAAAAAAAATTTTTGTACGATACAGTTATTGTCTCCACACCGTTATGGTATTCACACAGACTACCAAAGTTATTACGTCACAAGTTACAATACAAGTATTAGTGACTCGTTTATAAGTTACGTTTTGTTTAAGTGTTGCGTTTAATGTTTTCTGGTTCCGATGTCTAATATTGAACACATATCAAAGTTGTTCGCTTTAAAATAAATTATATTTACGGTTATTAAGAACGTCAACGAGTTTTGGACGGACCTACTAGTCACAACCAGCACACTAAGAAACTGAAAAGTTAAGGCGTTCGACGTACAAAGGGAAGTAATTTCTAACGCATACTCTTCTTGTATTGTTTGAGGTTGGCGAATAATACATACATCGGTGACACAAGACATACAAAGTCAGTCCCACATCTATTACATCCGACAGATTTTGACAGACATCATAACTGTGTTACCAACACAAAACTAGAGTTACTACCATCAGTTCCGCATCACCAAATGTAATCCTATATTACCATTTCAAAACTAGTGTTGCTAAATTGAAACTAGTGCTGCCAATCCCAAATTCACTAAAAAAGTTTCAAAAGGTATAATTGTAAATTGAACGGCATTCAGTTGCAGTTTGCACTTTTGTAGTCGTCAATGTTTATAATGTCTTGTAGGTTACAAGACGAAATTATAAACATTGAAAACTACAAAAGTCAAAAAATATCATTTTGCTTTGGCATACGAGAGAAACAACGTGGGTCTTTAATTGGACTTATAATAAAATTGCTCAAAAAGGATATAAACATTCAGATGTTCTCTTATGAAGCGTATAGACTAGGTACAACTAAAAAAGTGGCAAACCTTGCCCTATTCTCTTAACCTTTACCGCAAAGTCCTGAGAAACAAAAATAAATTTTATTAAGTCTATAATTCCAATATATTCCCTAACAGAGCAATTTATCATTCTGAAAATCGAATCATTTTACTCGTTCATTAACACTGCCTTAAAAGAATATACACACAAAGTGTATTATAATGCGCTAGTTGGAACTCTCAGACTATTGAGTCTTATAGCAGTAGTGAAAGAACAAACAACGGACAGAAACTACTCGAAATAGCATTGGAAAAACAATCGCATTACCTCAATTTCAATAGTAACCATAGGATGCTCAGGACATGTTCAAAATTATCATATGCTTCAAACTTAGGTCGGCCTTTCAAAATCAAAGCACAACTAATGACTAAGATTAGAACTAGAGAGAAATAGAACCAGATTGCTAAGACAGGAGGTATTAAAAGAGCACTTAGATTCTTGATTGATCGAACAAATTGGATAGTCAACATGAACGACCGACAGGGCAGGATTTTGTCCTACGAAGAGTATATTCTAGTAATAGCAACTAACTTTTATGACTTAAATCATACCGACCTAAATGGCAACGATAGTGTACCCTCCATACTAGATTAAGAGATGCTCAAGGCAATTGAATCACAGAAGAAAGATAAAGCTCCCAGCTCAGACCCAATCAGTATTGAGCTGCGAAATATCGTGTAAAAACTACATTGTGCCTATTCTTTAACACATTTTTCATGATATACTGCGCTCTAAAGTAATTCCAGTACAATAGGCAGCGTCAAATATAATATTACCACATAAAAAGGGCGACTAAAACCCTGAATGAAAATCAGCCTCGAGAGCAGGCGGGTTTTAAGACAGGTTATTCAACAGTGGATCATATCCATGTTGTAAGGCATGTCTTCGATAAATATAAGGAGTTTAATGTACCATTTTACTGTAGTTTTATTGATTAGAACAAGGCTTTTAATTCTATAGAATACGAATATATATTATGGCAGTGTTTAAAGAATCAAGGAGTATAACATAAATATAGGATAACATATGAGATATTTGAAAAATATATATAACAACAGTACGGTAAAAATAAAGCTAGAAAATGAAGGCAGAGAAATGGAAATATACCGAGGTGTTCGTCAGGGTGACCCGCTCTCTAAAACTGTTTACAGCCGTTACACGAGAAATCTTTCGCAAGCTGAAATCGGACGAGTTTGGCTTAAATATAGACGGAAAACAACTGTTACACTTACGATTCGTGACGACATCATTTTATTCGCCACATCTGAGAAAACCATCTGAAAATATGATAGAAAACTAAGAAAGAGAAAGCCTCAGTTGGTTTAACAATGAATGCCCCAAAAACCAAAGTCATGACAAATGCAACAGTAGACCCTATTATAATAAATGGAAAACCAATTGCGTATACGTTACCGAGTAAAAATATTCAGGACAACAAATCTTATAGATATATTGATGAAGAAAGTAGACACAAAAATACCCAATGCTTAGATTTTTCCACTTTTTGCAGCTAAAATAAATAATGAAAAATGCTGAGATCAAAATATCCCTAAAAACAAAGTTATATCATAAATGTGTGCCAATTCCGAACCGATTCTCACATATGGGTGCCAAACTTGGGTACTCAACAAAGCACAAAATGACGAAAAATATGCCCATCAGCCATGAAAAAAACATGTTAAAAATGAAGAAATCAGACAGAATAAGTAACAAACTAAAAAGGAAACGTACAAAAATCAACCATGTAACTAAAATAATAAAAAACTAAAGTGGAGATGGGCAGGCCATGCGGTAAGAGACAACAAGATGGAGGAACGAATGAAACAGAAGCATCATATTCTGGTATTCAAGAAACGCCAAATAAAAACGCGGCGGACAACACCGAAGGAGACAAGGCTAAATAAAGGCAGCAGCACGAAAAGCATGAACTAGGACAGCGCGGAATAGAAAAGAATGGAAGGAGTTGGAAGAGGCCTTTGCCAAATTAGGGCTAGCAGACGATGTATTTGTTGATGACTCACTAGATTCAACAGCAATTCTGAATTGATGGAAAACATTGCTTAGTTTGAATAAAGGGCTCATATAATTATATATAATAAATAAATGTTTATTCAAGGCCCATTACAAGCGCCTTTAAATTGTCAATGAAGTATGAGCCTATTCCTAAGTATGCATAATAATAGATAATACAGGCAACCCTGATGACCCAAGGGATCATAACAGTCATCTAACACATAGATAACTTCATTAGGCCCACCTTAAACCTTTAATATGGATATCACTAGCGTGTCGCCGACCCTGTGAACTGAAGTGGCCATGTTATATTTTCCCAGTAATTTTACAGCCTTTGAACCGGAACACGGCAATGTGAACACTGCTATTTGGCGGTAGAGAGAATAGGTGAGAGTGAGGTACCAATCTAGACGATATTTGTAAGATGTCTACCTCATGTAAAATCTACTACAAATTATTTGATGACAAACTTATAATAAAGTCACCCGATATCGTAAATTTAAAAAAAATATTTAACATACAGACACAGATATAACATTCAATGCCAACCAATAAATATTTTTATTGGTTGCCATTGAATTAGTAGTAATACGGTAGCGCCATCGGGCCGTTCAAAAAGTACTTATTATTACGAAAAACAGTACGTTACTAACGTCCCAGCTTTCATCTCTACTCGCAATGTTAACAAACTGTTAAAATAGTGTATTGTTTGTTATGAATAGAATCCTCGGCTTGTTATGACGTGTTTACACAATGATATTGTTTCGCGGAGGTATTCGCTGCGAACACTTCTGACATCGAGCATTCCAGCGGCGTCTCCCCCCCCCCCTACCGCCCTCTCCCCATGCCGGTATCATCCGCGAATATGTAAGCTCGTTTGCTCCCGCGAAATATTCACATATCCCACGCATCACGGCGATATTAGGTAAGTTTTCCTTCCCGTTTCAATTTGAGAAACTATTTAATATAATCCGTTTGCGAGAGTCACGGCGCGGTTTCAGGAGGACGTGGGTACTTGCATATTTAGATAGAAGTACCAATACTACTATACTGGATTAGACCCACTATTATGCTTTTGGATTCGATGCCTTATACTATGTTACTGAAGCGTTCAATCTATTTGTCTGTATCACAAAAGTTCGACATCAAAACTTAGTTTTAAAGTAAATAATAAACAACGTATCCGTAAAATCGTCTCTCACGCATACATTCATACATTGCGACACGGTTTTCTAGTTACATTTTTCAGTTTTACTATTTAATTTTTAATTTTTACGCGGCTTGCGTACAACCGGTGCCGCGAGGTCACCGGACTGTCAAATATATCTGACTGAGGGAAGCATTTATAGGAGTTATGCCATCGCCGGCAGCGTATGTGCATATCATCAACTTAGTGAACTACGTCAGCGCTTTATCTCCTTTACTTTTCGTGGTAATCTTGGGATATTTCTCGTATTAGCGACTGGAGTAATGAGTTTGGACTAAAGATAAACCCTGAAAAGACTCAGGTCACTGTGTTAGGCACCTCTAGGATGATCGCAATTATCGAATGGTCTGCGCTTCCCCAAGTTTCTCTACACGGTACCTTAATACCTTACAGCAGCGGAGTCAAGAACTTGGATGTTCTTTTATGTAGTGATTTATCCCGCACTGTTCATGCTCAACTAAAAGAAGTAAGTCGAAAACTGTTTGCTTCGGCTGCATAATGAAAGAGATTACGTAACTTCCTTCCATCTGACACCAGAATTGCTCTTCACTTCTCCTTCCTTTTTTTAGACTATACGGATGTCAGCTACTTTGACCTTAACTAAAACCAACTTAAGGTGCTCGAGCAACTACAAAATTTTTGCATAAGATTAATTTTTAGTTTAAGCAAATTTGATCACGTGTCCGCAATATTTACACCTCTTACTAAATTCACCTAATTTCACCCTTTATCGGGAAGACTTGGGTCCAGTAGAGATGGTTCCACGTGTGGTGCGATAATGATGATTTATCTGTTGGTCAAATGATGGAAGAGTGGCAAACCATATCATGAATGAAACAAATTTTTCCTCGGACCACGGTCCGACATCACACAAAATTGCAAATTCCCTAGTTGAATTCATTCAATAAGTCGCGACATGCGCTAGACACATGGGAAAGGTCGTCGGCCTAGTAATCCACCATGATTTTCAGATATTTGAATTATTTAGTTAGATAACAAGTGTATTTTAGTGATTTTTTTTATTAGTAGGTATACAATCCGCATGATAGTAAACGTCACTGCAGCGTATAGATGCTCGTAATATCACAAGGATATCACTAACGTGTTGCCAACCTTGTGACTTGAGGATATTATGTCATTTACCATTAAATTCACTGCTTTTCTCATCCTTTAGACGGGAACACAGCAATGCAAACACTGCTATTTAGCGATAGAAATAGGTGAGAGTGTGGTACCAATAGATGACCTTTTCTATGAGGTCTACCTCATGTTAATATGATTGGGGAGGTTATGCCTATAATTATTACGTTGGATAGACGGGGATGATGCTGCCTGTTCCAGCTCAGTAGCTAAATACTGTTTCAAATAGATGTATAGCCATCTGTTTCATCCAGTAGTCGTCGCTTCTTCCGATGTCTTAATTCAATAGGAAGGATGACTTGCTTATATTATATACTCAAAATTTGGTGGGTATGGATGTATGATTGTTACTCTTTCACGCCCAAACGGCTCAACAGATCTGGATGAAATTTAGCACAGACATTATTGATAATCTGGAGTGACACATTAGATACTTTTTATTTCGAAAGCATATTCCCTGTGGGAAAGACCTGGCTTACTATCTTTCTCTATGTACGCCTTTTTGCATACTTTAACTGTATTTTTACTTCAGCCGAAATAAAAAATGATCCTTAGGGATTAAATATAAAATAAAGATTTCGCTGGAAAGTCACCGGTAAAAAGTTATTATCATTATATATATATATATATATATATATATATATATATAAAGGTATTGTAAGTGATAACGAATGATGAGTGTGACTATTAGAAAATAATCCAGTTGATTACAAAATATCCACAAATCTCGCGGCTCGCGTGCCGCGCTGTCTGCACACCAACGGCATGAATTATTAAGCGCAATCGAGGTTACTCAAATGAAGTGGTGGGATAACACAATATTTGGCGATTGTGGTATTCGTTTTGAAATTAATTCAGCAGAATGTAATTTTGTATTGTTTTAGTGTTATATTCAACGCCAGCAGTGTCTGAATTATGTCTGCGTCTGAGGTCCGCCCGGGCTGGGTCGCGGCCAGCAAACCTTCACGGTGATTGATCACCGGCCTTCTATCATTCGCAGGTGATAATACTTTCTTTGAGGGCTTCCTAGTTTTTTTGAATTCTTTATTGGTTTCTATTCAATCACAAGGATGTAACTTCAATTTCAGCCTAATAGATTCAATGATTGTACAATCTGTACGCACGCAAAGTTTGTAATAGGTCCACCTCAGGCCCATAACACTTAACTGCTTAGTGTTATGGAACCCAATTACAACAATTTATATACATACACATGGATTATATACAATTTACATAGATAAATCAGGCCTGAGTCCCATTGGGGAATTTATTCTTAGTACTTCTGATCTAGCCTTTTTTGATTAGCTCTTCTAATTCGTTAAGATATGTTCTCCTAGGTCGTTCTATACCAACTTTGCCACTCACTTCCGTTCTATATATTTATTTATGCATTCTAGTTTCATCCATCCTTTATACATGTTTAAACCATCTTAACATTCCTTTTGCTATTGTTGTCACAACATCACCTTTTACACCACATCGATCTCTTATCACACTTTAATCTATCTCTTAAACACACACCACACATACTTCAAAGTGGTCTCATTTCAACAGCGTTTATGAGGTACCGGCTGACAAGGATAGTACTTCGCTCTGTGCTAGGTGTCGTAAGAAGCGACTAAGGCACCGGAATCGGCAGATGACGGTATATTTATCTAAAACAGTGTAGTGCAAATGCACAGGGCGGGGATGGTCAGCAGCATCCCACCGCGAACGCTGCGCTCTAAGATTGCCAACGCGCTCGTCCTGCGCGGCAATTATGGGCACAAATTCCCCCTTTCTTTGGAAGGTTTATGTCCAGCAGTGGACTTCTAATGGCTGGTACTCCAGGGTTTTTGAAGTACTGTTTTCTGTTATGTAAACTTATATAATTAATACTAAAGTAGTATCATAATGTTAAAATATGGGCACCGAAATATGTCCAAGATGATATAACAAGGAAGGAACAAGATATATTGTTGAGAAGGATATTCTTTGTATCAAAATAGAGGAAATAACCCACCTGAGAAGGATTATCTCGAGAGTTGCGAGTGCGGCCGGCGGCCCGCGGCGCGCGGCGCCGGCGAGCCTGCACGTGAGGGATATAAATCCCGCACTATTGTGATTCAGGGCGCGCGCCGCTCCTGCAGGTTTCATAAGAGATACACACGTGCAATTAGATACCAGTTTGAGGAATTGTTTCTCTCGCACAGCCGATGGTTTCCCGCTCACTGCTAATTCAATGATATTTTGTAAATTCTCTCGATCCTCGTCTAATACGTTTCAAGATCCGCTTTCTAAATGTTCTAATGTTTCCAAACTTAATTTAACCTTATTTGTGATTTTCAAGTATTTATTTTTAACCTTGCTGCTATACAATAATGCCCTTGCTACTATGCAATAATAATAGGAAGTCCTCATCTGAGTCTTGATGGCTGCGATATTTAAGGTACGACGTTGAAGTAGCAAGTCTAGGCCATATGAATGTAATTTTTCGAAATGTATACATATTAGAAGCAGTTAAGCGTCAATTATGGACTGTAATAATAATGGCGATGAATTGAGGTGTACCCAACGTTACATTGAGGAATTAAATTATTTTCAAAGACAAAGCAAAATAGTGGTTCCCCTGCAGTGTGTGTGTGTGTGTGTCGTATGAACCTGGAGTATAACTTAATCGTCGAATAGAACGGGGATGGACAACTGCCCAGCGCGGCTTATTTCAGTAGTGGTGAATATTAATTCAACAAAATGGCCCTCGAATAGCAGACAGTAGAGTCAATTTAAAAAGTATATTTACATAGCAATCTATCACATAGTTCGTTGGAATACATCTAGAACGTTTCAGACCAAAATGCAACCGACTCGGGTATCCAAGATTAGTGCAAGTGCTTTGTAGACGTAGTGTGGCTCGTGTAATGTATGCGATTGAAATCGGCGCGTCACGTCGCGCTCGTTACTGCGCGGAAGTGCGCGCCCGGCTGACTTACGGCCTGCACCCGCGCGCACCCCACGACCTGAAACGCGCTCTGCTTTCACGACTATAAAGAGCAAGTTTCAATACCATTAGAACACTTTGAATGCCAAAACTACATCGAGATTACAAAACTGGCTGCCAGATTTCAATCTCTATTCTAACCAGCCAAAACTCGAAGTTTATATTTTTCTTTCGTTGTCACGCTGCATAGTCGTTCGATATATGCGGACGTACGGTCCATTAGAGTGTTGTTTCACTTTAATCCGCTAAATGAATAATAAAAATGTACATAAAGATTGCATTTTAGTCATATTTTCATCAATATGCATATTTTTTAATTTGATTACCAATAAAATAACAGAAAGCTTTAGCTAGCGCGGGCCACGCGGCACGCCGGGTGGCCGGAACGTTCTGAAATATGTTCCGCACGCGGAACCGATCCGCGGCATAAGTTGTTCCGACAGTAACGGACGCCGCAGCCAGCGCCTCTCCCGAGCAACCGCGCGCGATTCTAAACTTTATGACTGAAGCGACAAGAGCCATAACCTATTTCATAATTTTGCAAAACGGATCATATCAAATACTTTGGGTGATTGGATGGGAAGGGAAACTTGTCCGATATTGTAGTTTGATGCGTGGAATATGGGAATATTTTATGAGGCTTAACGAGCTTACGTATAGAGATGCGTCGTTCTGGACACGCGCCGGCTTCATGAATATCAATGGCTCCAACAAACTGAATATTTTTCCCATAAGCTTTCAGTTAATAAATACTGAAAGTAAAGTTTTTATTAGCATTCTTAATGTGTACATACAAAAACCCACTGGCCGTCTATATATACTATATTCTACATTATATATTTTTAATACTAGCCTTATAAACAAGTGACCCCGTGAAATACTAAGTAGGGCACGGGTAAAAAGCTAGCAGGCAAATATTTTAAGACCAAGTCCTGATTCTTCTAATGGAAGACAGCATTGTAACCAATGCTGTCTGGCGGACCTCCACTCTTTTTATGTTTCATCTCTTATATTGTTTCCTAAAGGAAAAAAGCTCAGCTATTAGTAATTACCAATTTTTGTGTTTTCATCAACCTTCGAAACATATTTTCAATAAAATTTTATTAATATTATTTAGAGATCTTTTAATAGTGTTAATAAACCCCGTATTTACCGTGAGGTACCAGCAGAGTAGAATAGTACCTCCCACTGCATCAGGTGTCGTAAGAGGCGACTAAGGCACCAGAACCGACAGATGGCGGTATATCCATTCGAAATAGTGCAGCTCAAATGCACAGGGCGGGGGGTAGCAGCATCCCCAACGCGAACGCTGCGCTCTGAGATTGTCAATACGCTTGCCCAGCGCGGATCCTTTCTTGGAGAGACCTTTGTTCAGCTGTGGACTTCCAATGGCTGGTATGATGAATACACCCAGTGACAACTCAGTCAGGCATTGACTATTCGGAACGGACGGAACAATTATCATTTTGTAGTTAAAAATCTATATTCTCAGTAATTATAATTATCTTAAAATGTTCTAGTAATGGAGATGCCGTTGTAAATTGATTAGCTCGAATGTTCAACAGTTTCTTTGGTAGACTGTGAAAGTACATGACTAAAAGGCATTCTACACAATTTCCAGTAGAGCGGAGCACTTCGCGTTAGTCAACTTTAAATATAAAACAAATTCCAAATTCATACGGGTCCGAGTAACGCGCATGTGGTCGGTCGGTACGCTCTCATTGGAATAATTATTTATAAGTTGCACGTCGAGCAGCTTGTGGCGGCGAGATGAAAGCAAGCTGCGCTCATTTAGGAACGCTCCCTTCGTTCGCTCGTGTTTGAGCGAAACGAGCGCTCGGAGCGCGACCGAACACTAGTCGCATTACAAACCTCTTGCAAGGTTATTCTTATGGGTGTATTGACGTCGCTTAATTAATATACTCAATTGTAATTATTTTGTGTGTTTTCTTTGTGCTATGACTGCTAGATGCGACAATTGACGGGCTCGATGGCGCTTATGTTAGTGATCCTGTTTTATGCGCAAAGGGTCGTGGTTTCGATTCCTACCCTAAACTTTAAGGCATCTATATCATGATATTTGTATTTATTTTGTGTCTGGGTGTAAACTGTATGAATTTTAGTAGCATATTTGTGATGTATTTGTGGTATTTCGTTCGTAACACAAGTAAATTAAGCGAATTACCGAAGTTGTGGGAATATTATTATTATCTACTTGCAATTCAACGTTTTGTTGACTTGGATATATGTTGTTTAAAGATTTATTCTTATCAATATATAGTATAAACAAAGTCCCTCGAGGCGTCTGTATTTCGCACGGTTTGGGGGCGACAAACTCAACAATTACTGAACGGTGTTAGGAGTTTGTTTAACTATCTTTGTGTTTGCGTCTTCTTCGCCAATGAAAAAACTTTATATTCTTCGAATTCATGAGCAATTTTTATCATGTCCTTTTTTACGTTAAGCTGTTCACATTCCAAATTTCATTGATTACAGAAAACGCAAAAGCGGTTCACAATGGTTAAGCCATGAAAGCGTCATAGAGTTACTTTGGCATTTATACTATTAGAATATATACTATTTTTAATTTGATATTGTGGATTATACTTAACACTTCCCCTAAACACTAGACGGACGCTGTCGCTGGCCAAATTGAAAAAGGTTGGCGACGGAGCGTACCTTTTCCTATAGGTACATGAATTCATAATACTCGTACTCGTGTCTGAAAACTATCACTTAACTTATTTATACTATTTTCCATCCAAAGGTGAAAAAAATTTCGACCTTTGTAACCTTTGTTTGTTTATTTATCTTTTAATTATTTTCTAATGTTTTTATAAAAACATATTTGAGTATTTTGTTTTCTCATTTAGTTGCAATCTTTAGCACTTTCAGTCGGAAAGTGAACAAATCTACTGGCTGTGAACGTTCTGTTAACCATATGATAACGCACACATACATCGCGCTCGAGTCTCACCGCGGTTGGCGACACTATTGACCTTCACTTTCATTATTATTATATTAATTATTATTATTAATCCTTTTATACACACTTGTTTATTCTTGGTACTTCTGACCTGACCCTTCTTTTATACTTCTTCTATATGGTTAAGATATGTTTGTCTAGCTCGTCCTATATATTTGTGATGTCATTCTTCTTTCATTTATCGTGATGTCAATATTCTCTCTACATGTCCAAACCATCTGAACATTCCTTTCTCTATTGTTGTCACAACTTCATCTTTTATACGACATAGATCTCTTATCACACTATTCTTTAATCTATCTCTCAAACTCACACCATACATACTACGAAGTGCTCTCATTTCAACAGCATGTATTCTACTCGCGTGTTTCTTCTGCGTTACCCAACATTCCTACCGTATGACGTCTCAGTGTAGTAGTGTTGCCACCAACGCACCTCTATGAACAGGCAGTGCCCTTTTTGACATATTATGGCTAAAAAAGCAATAAGTTTGCATAACGTCTCATGCATTGATCTAACTCCGAAAGAAGTAGCTGAAAGCTATGTTAAAAAATGTATGTTAAAGATATCAGACAACAGAGGTAATTGCGTAGGAATCGAACCCACAACCTTGCCTGATTAATTGTTGATCAGTTTCATGCGGATAGCAACTTATATCAATCACATCAAGATGTTAGGTGATTAATACCTACTAGTATTATTGCTATTAGAGGCCGTGTCTCGGCGGCATCTGTCAACCGAGCAGGAGACATCTTGGATAGTCCGGCGCCGGCCCGCGGGGAAATGCGGCTAGTGCCGCTCGGCGGCCATCTTCCGATTGGGGACCGCGAACTATTGTCAGTTGCAATCATTTGAGATGCGTATCTCAGCTTAATCTAACTAATTAGAAAAATCAAATACTAACCCTGATGCTCTTTCAAGAATTAAAATACATAATAATAATAATAGAAAATACATAAATACACAGAACTAAATAAAGAAATAGTTAAAATATGGAATACGAATAAAGTTTTCTTTGTACCGCTGGTGTTTTACAAACATTAGTGTCCCTAAGCACTCACGAAACCTTAAAAACCCTTGACTTACCTGAAAGCATTTACATCACTATGCAGAAAGCGGCAATTCTTAACACCTGCCGTATTGTCCGAAAGTTCTTGCAAGATGATAGTCCATCCTTCTATCATAATCCTAAAATTCACTTGGTTAAGCCAAGTGAACTTTAGTTATATACCGAAACACCCTCAGTATTTTGAGAAATTGAAAGACAATAATAATAATAATAATATACTCTTTATTATACACAGAAAATAACATATAGAAATACAGAACGAGGAAATAAATTCTGTTATAGAAGTGCTCAAAGAACTTAACTCATTGATAAGAAATCCCACTGAGTCTCCACCATCTGTTCATAAATCTTCTACTCAAACAACACATACCGGCGGCGAACACCCTGTGTTAGAGGTACCGATACCGCCACTCAATAAATTTCATCGACAAATTAGTTTTACTGTAGTAGAGGATATTAAACGTTAACCCATAGTTACTAAACCTTTCGATACACATACTCGTTATGCCATACAGCTTGCTCAAAGTAATTTAGGAACCGACTTTCTTAACTTATAAAAAAATACGTTAACCCTAAAGTTAAAACTGCCCTTATTATTAAATCCTACCATCATCCCCATTATTCAAGAAAAATTTAAAAGATCTTCTAAGAGTTTGGTTCTTACAACGGTCGAATTAGAAATTATTAAGGAATATATTCGCCAGCAGGACATCATTCGATCTATTTCGTTTGAAATCTGATTTTAAGATTCATTTGATTCATCAGTATCACGATATGTGCGATTGTACAGTCTTATTTAAACGTTTTCTCAGTACCTTTTCTCAGTAAGATTTCTTAGAGCGATTATATTTAAGAGTATCGTAGGGCCGGCACGTCTGTAAGGTTACCTGCACAAGGTGGATGACCAGGACACAAGGCTGGCACACTGATGTGCTTGCGATACAGCAATCATCTGTAAGATATAGTGCTATGATCAATTCCTATCCCATGCGGTTTCTATTTCATCATTATATCAACCATAGAAAGTCTTCTGTTGGAAATAGGCGTCCCCAAGCCGGGGGGTTCCCATCCCATAGTTGATAAAATTCATCTTGAACACTGTTGCTAGTCTAAGATATGTTTTCTTAACGGTAACTCTAAGTGTTCGATAATCTGGTAGAGTTTGTGTACATATACTGTTTGCAAGTTTATGAACTCATAATATTTTTTATTATTGTTTATCCTTGAGCCTTCTCTGCCCAAGTCTTTGGAAGATGTTGTCCGAATATATAAATTGAGCGTGCGGGGGGGCGCGGGGCGCGGGGCGCGGGGCGCGGGGGTACAGGGATGCCGCGAAGTTATTGCGGTCACGTCGCCAAGTTGGCAAGACGAGAGGTAGGGAGGGGGTTTGTTTAGCCCGCTCCACCGCCAAATAGGTATGACGTCATAACCGATAGGTATCTGCTAATTGGCACGAGCACCAGAGTCGGTCGGCTACGGTTTCGGTGTCGATTGTGCGGTGTCAAGTTGTGTAATGAATTGGGGCCAAATTTGCGTCACAGTAGCCCTTCACTTGTGAAACTTGTAAGCCAATTTATCGTTCCGCAGGTACAACCCGGCTTCGTGCGGCGACGTCGGGTGCCGATGCCGTTAAGCATATTATTATTTATTAGCTTCCCGCCCCAATTTATCCCTGAGGTCTTTATCGCATCCTAGAGGACCCTTTTGCTATTCCCTGAAAAATATTATGTAGTTTCCTAAAAGCTTAACAGTTCAAAAAGTCGTAATGTTTTCGTAGAGAAAAATAAATATTCCGTTAGTAACAAAATAATGTTCTACAAGCTTTTGATATTATTATTATTTATGTATATGTTATTACTAAACCGTGTGTTGTGAGGTACCGGCAGAGTAGAATAGTACCTTTCCCTGTACCAGGTGTCGTAAGAGGCAACTAAGGAACCAGATGGCAGTTTATTCATCCGAAACAGTATAGCTCAAATGCACAGAGCAAGGATGTGCAGAAACAAGCTCATTGCTAAAGGCAATTATGGGCAAAATTCTATGTCTTAGGCAGACATGTCCAGCGGTGGACTTCCAATGCCTGGTACGATGATTATTAAAAATGTTTCCGGGGTGAAAAGTGCAAAATGTTATAACAGTTATCATTTTATTCGTAAAAATGTTTGTTTTCAGTTTCATTGGAATTCCCGTGAACTTTCGTCATCATTTTAATTTCGATTGAGGATGGAACTAGTTCGGTAAATCATTCATGTGATGGTGTAACAAACATTGGTATTTATGTCTGTATATTTGAATCTTTTTAAAATAAAAAATAAATATTTCCATCTATTCGAATCCTTCCCTTTTCGTATTATTATTGATACATTACTAATATTAATAATAATAATAAATAAATTCCCACATAATCTCATACAAAGACCTAACTCCGTGGCAAGTCGCTTAAAGCGCTTGTGTTACGCACGCCAGAATACATATATTACCAGATACAGAACAAACAAAAATACCATCTTATAAATATTTGCTCTGGGTGGGAAGCGAACCTACAACCCCTGGCGCACAAGATAGGGTCACTATCATCTGCGAGTCAAATATTTCCAGCATAAGATTCCTTTGTATCTTACAATACTACCAATAATGGCTTATGATTAAAAATTTGAGGAGAAAAGCTTGAACAAAGTTTTTCTTGACCATAAAAACTCTTGCACCAATGGCTTCATCCCGTTGTTACAATAGTTAACGCATAATCCTGGACGCGGCCGACCCCGACCGCGTCCGCAAGTCGGCCTATAATTGGTTGTCAAAGCTTCAATGGTCGGGGCTGCTTGTTTGTCGTCCTACGCAAACACTGCGGATGGGACGAGTCAATCGCTGACGGCGAGTGAGCTTCTCATATATTGTGACGTCGTATTGGCTCGGTTGTAATGTTTACTGGCGCGATATCTCTAACAATGTCAATGAGTACTTCTCTCGTCATTATATCAGTTTTAGTGTGTCCACGGATGGAAATGGTATCATATAAGACCGGTAGTGTGCTCGCATCTAGTAAAGTCTGTCGACTTATTAAGTGGCTGTCCTGTCCTGCTCTTTTCTGAGGAATTAACGGCTACAATTCACCATCGCACCGCTTGCCATCGACAGAGTATTCACCCCCAGGCTTTATAACCAAAACAGTTGCGTACACATTGGTTATAGAGGTTTTGTGGCATAAAAAACCCGCCAAGTGCGGGTCGATCTCTTTGCCGTTTAATAAATAAAATAGGCGTTGATAGTGACGACGAGACGATACTTCATAATAAATTCAAGATTCGGAGTTCCCTTGAGAGTGTCGAGAATTTGTACCATAAACGGCTGTACCTTTCGATTGCTTTAACTAAAAAATGCAGCTATAAGAGACAGGACCTTAATATTCCAAAATATTGAACTCCTAACCGAAACATTTCGACTTTGACTATTCTAAAACACGATTGATATTTATCCGCAATTAATATATATGTTTTTTTGAGATTCAGATACCAAAAGGTATCAGAACCGACAGATAGTATATCCATTGAAACAGTGCAGCCTTAATGCACAGGGCGGGGATGGGCAGCAGCATCCCCGTCGCCAAAGCTGCGCTCTGCGATTGCCAACACCTTTACCCAGCGCGGCAATTATGGGCAAAAAACCTCCTTTCTTGGAGAGGCATATGTCCAGCAGTGGACTTCCCAATGGCTGGTATGATGATGATCAAGAAAATTCACGAATACTTAGCACGAATGCTTTAAAATCCGTACTGTTATTGGCCTGATAAACAATATAGTGAATCTCAGAGTAGACTTAGTTCTGCGGCTTCTGCAGTACACAAAATCGTTATGTTATATGGTGTTTTGCTGTGGGGCAATGCTGCTAACATAAATGCTATTTTTGATCTGCAGAAAAGGGCTAGATTCGGCAGAAAAATAATTACTGTATGTAGTCGATTTGTCTATAAAAATATTGTTTATGTTCGCAAAAAATTATTGATTTAAAAAAAATACTGGTATTAATATATAATATACTAGATATTTATATATATATATATATATATATATATATAATATACTAGAAAGAAGTATATGTAAGCTTGCAGAGCCCATTGCTTGGCTCCAAAAATCTCCAAGCTCCAAAATTACAAATATGCCTTTAAATAAATTCAAGAATTGCGTAAAGGATAAACTCATTGCTAAGGATTATTAGGCTTACTGCCTGAAAGGTTATATTAATGGTGGTACTACTCGGGATTGAATTAACTTGCTCTAACATCTACTATCATGAACAGTTTTATAGCGCCGATGCCGGATTGGGTTCCAATACTACCAACCATTGGGTGTTATTGGACCCATATCACCACCAGTTTTTCTTGCAGGTTTTTTTCTGGTGGCTTACGTAATAATACTGCTATAAACTTAGTTATTAAACTCATTTGGTGCCGGCAGACTAGTATTAAAGTAAAACACTGGTTGCCAGGGTCATCGACTATTTGTGTAAATTTGTAATTAGTCCCCCAAAACACTTTTGACACTAAAAATAATGAAGGAGATTTAATCATGAAAAAAATTGCTTTGAATTGAACCCCTAAGCCCAGCCTTAGTCGAGCCATCTTCTAAATAGATCTAAAATACGTAAAGCTATCAGAGAATAAATCACGGTTCGAGATAAGCCGTTAAATAATAACCTCGTAAATATTGCTAATCGACGCTTCTTCTTGCTATCACCAAAAGTGATTTATAATATTGAAATAAACTGAACCGCGAGATCGCTTGTACCCAATGAACCCTTTGCAATCTGCAGTCACTTCTACGTGATAACATCATTATAACTCTACTAAATCATACAACTTTTTGTATGATCGTCTCGAAGTTATATCGCCACAAAAACTACAAGATATTTGATATAAAATTTATGTGAACTCACAAAGTATAACTAACTGGCAAAGTTTAAATACTAAAGTTATCACTCAATTTTCTAAGTTATTTTATTATATCACGCACAAAGCCTCGCTCGTCTGGAATAATTTTTAATATATAAAGTGTTTTCTGAGCTCTGAAATAATCTTATACGTACTCAAAGTGAACTTGAAGGATGTTTGAATAGCTGCATCCCGCGGTTTCACTCACGTTAAGTTGTAGAATAAACCTAGTATTTTTGCCCCGCTGTTAATGGTCCTAGCGTGGTTTTTCTATAGTGTATAGCCTTTCTCGACAATTGGTCCATCGCGTTTAAACAAACAAACAAACTCTTCAGCTTTATAATATTAGTGTAGATTATTGTTACACGTATAGACTTGGCGTTTGTACTGGTGTCACTACAAAAAAATAGAATCATAAAAACTTGTCTCAAGATGTTATTATCACTTCATAAGATTTTTTTAAAGAATTTGTAAAATATTTCACCTACTAGATCCTAGTGTCTAGGATCAATCTTCACTGTGGCGCAATAACATACCCTTTTAGCATAAATCATCAAAGAGGCCTTTATGGTCAGCGGCCAGAGAATTGGACAAGTTATTCAAAGACAAAAACTAACAAGTTATTCGACAAAAATAACATTACACAATGTACAATAAAACATGGTTTTACATACTACGAGTATATTCAAGGCAAGATACTAAAATTTTATCACTTTTGAAAAAATTACTAACATTTTTAAATTTTCAAGATTAACAGCATTAACATTAACAAAATATTTGGTGTTGAAATGAACCAAATAACCACAACCTTACGTTCAACGCTGTCACGATCTACCGGAAACCAACAAAATGTATGTAGACACACTCAGCAAACCGAATAAAGTGTCGAGCAAAGCAGGTTGCCGAGGTAATCTCTTCCGTAAAAATTAAAGGTTGACCTGATTCCGGTCCCGCGGCTAGCGGCGGAACAGGAAATCTCGTCAGCTACAAGTGCGCTGCAAATACACCGAATACAGCGCCGCTCCACAGCGGCTTCACTTTATGACGCTCATGCGGTAGGTGCTCGCTCGGGGGCGGGTGCGGAAGGCGGGGGGAGAAGGGGGGGGGGGGGGGGGCGCACTGCGGCTGCACTGACTGGATTATGTACGGCCACTTGGAGAAAGAGCTGTTGCATTGTTGATTGCAAAGCTTACGTCAAATGTGTAATTAATACGAGTGCTTGCGATTGCTCGGCGAGTTTTTATTTAGATTACATGAATGTCCCCGCGTTTGCGTGGACGACGTCGAGCCTGACTCCGCTAGATCTCATCGCTTTCATATATCAATTCATTTTACTTCACTTTACTTTGGAATGGTAAATAGAAATAGCGGTCGTAGAACGTCTACTGCTGCCTTCCCATGAAAGGGATAAAAATGTTCATATTACCGCGCTGGGCAGGCGTGGTGGCAATCGCAAACCGTAGCTTGTAGCGGGGATGCTGCTGCCTATCCCCTTTTTTGCATTGCTATTGTTTTGTCAATAGAATCATATTCTAAATAGCCCAACGAGCTGGAGAAGGAACTTCTCTTTGCGCGAACGCAAAGCGAATCGCAGAGCGCAGCATCATGACGGGATTTCATCTGCCCATCTCCACCCAGTGCATTTGAGGCAACTTGCACCGAATGGTAATAAAATTAGCAGATAACTTCGAGTGGGTTGTTGCATAGTAACATATGCATGTATATTGAAAAATAACAAAAGTATGAAAACTCAATAAGCTCCTCATATACGGGCAGTCCCTTCAGGACGCAGGTGGCGACCCCGCGCCGACCCCGCGCCGACCCCGCACCGACCCCGCACCGACCCCGCACCGACCCTGCTTCGCCCCGCGGTCACAACTTTGAGAATTAGTAACGGCCCTGTGTCGTTGGCGAATTGATTACTTTTAGTTTCCAGTGTATGGCAATCTAATATGTTTATTTTATATACAAAAACTTTGCCATGGGGTACCGACAAAGTAGAATAGTACCTCCCACTGCACCAGGTGTCGTAAGAGTAGTAAGTCGTAAGAGTAATTATAGGAAAAATATCCCCTTACTCGGGGAGGCCTATGTGCAGCAGTGGACTTTCAATGGCTGGTATGATGTTGATGATGATCCAGCCAGTCAGCTGTTTATACGTCAGTGTCGGTGACCATCGCTCCGATCATATTCTACTTCTCAACTATAGGTTCAGTATTGTTCCTCTTACCTAAAGTACTAAAGCCACACAATATCCCTACCTCAACCTAAGCTGTTTTTGATACCAAGATTTGCTACGGGGTAATGTCACATCATACGTTCTTAATTTGGCGATTCACCTAAGGTTCAATGATGTTTTCTTACTTTTTATCCGTTAACGCGACAGTGGCCGCTTGTCTCTTCCCGCCGTATCCTCGTTTGCCATGTAACAGCTGCTTAAACTTGGCGGGTGAACACCGAGCTGCAGTAAAGAGTTGCGAGCGGCGCTCTCGGCCGCGCGGAAAAATATAATTAAACGATTCCGAACGGGCGCTAACAAGCGCAAGTCGCGACTTTCAGCTGCGAGATGTCGTTAGCGAGTTTTCCGCTGTCATAATAGTGGGTCTTGTTAATATTTCATCTCTTTACCGACGGTAACAATTTAAGATCGTTTTAAGTTTACACAAAGTGAATACATACTAACCTTTTTTTTTATATATATTGTTTATTCTTTTATTTTTTAGGTTAAAATAAACTTATGCGTTGCTTCTGAAAACGAAGATTTATTTCGTTAATTTTTTACAAACATTATTATACAATCTTACAAATAAATTATTTAACTACCCTATTATTACAACTTTACCTGAAAACGAAGAAACGACAATTAAAGTCTATTCTTCCACCAATTATTCTTATTTATCTATCTTAAATCACAATAATCTAATACAATAATAACCTCTCAACTGACCATTGACCACAGACTTTAGCGCTTGTCAGTTGTCAATGTCATTCAATGTCGTTCAAAAATTAAAGAAATATTATTTCTTTACATATATATTTTAGAGTGAGAATAGCAACAGTTTGTAAACGAGATTCAGTAATCTAATGTAATTATATAGCTAAGGAGTTTGTTTGTATACACGCGCTAATAAAGAAGCTGAAGAACATCGATAAGTACATCTATTCCCTGATGTGGACAACCCTAATAAGACCTGGATGACCCTAGTCAAGAGCGGTGGGTCCGCGAAAATATAGATATTTTATAAATACAAATAATTTTTTATTATTATTTGAGCAGGTCGACAAACAAGCATATAGTTCTCGTAATAGTAAGCGTCATCGTAGCCTATAGACGCTCGTAATATCACAGTGATATCACTAACGCGTTGCCAACCTTGTGACTTGAGGATATTATGTCACATTACCCAGTAATTTCACACTTTAAAATTCGTCATTTTCACATTTCACAAATTTATCAGCGAAATGTTGAATATAAAAAGAACCTACAATAAAAGTCGTTAGAAATGTTCATTGTGGCTAGTTCGCCAATTGATTTATATTGTTTACTGTTGGTACAACTAAGTCAAAATAATTCTAATTAAAGTTTAATTAAAACACTAGCAACATGGTCTATAATATGACCTAGCTAATTTTCGGTGTTCCACATGGTTAACACTATGATCAGTGGACGTCCTGGCTTGTCTCCGCCTTTATGAGCAACAGCGTTCTATTACAGCCTAATTACATTTGTATCGGCTGGGACTCCGCCATCGGCCGGGACTAAGCGTGTTAAGTGTGATCGCGTGACATTGATTAATTTTACACGCCGGTATTTAATCACATCGACCCACCAACTCGGCGTAACACCGTGATCTTTATTGCATAATAGCCAACAATATTTAACGCGCTAGTCTATTTCACAACTCAAATTAATGTATCTTTAAGTTTTGGCACCATTTACAGTACTTAAAGATATAATTTGTGGCAAAATATGTATGCAACTGATGACAAATCTAAACGCTAACAAATTTTACAAAAGTTCTCCACGATAAAAATTATACCATATTATTTAGTTATCGGGTTACGTCGATCGGCTACCATCGGTAACTAGTTACAACTGAAACATTCAGATGAATTCGAGAAGTTTGCATTAACTAGATTTCGCAAACCTTACAAGTCACTTTCTGCCAAATATGAGACAGGATGAGGTTCTGGAATGGCATTTATACGCAAGCAATGTCCACCCGGTAAACAGATGATATGATCAGAACCTTAAAGTTGCGCTGGCCGCATACAACCGGTTCAATGGAAAATCGCTTGGAGAAGCATTAGTCCGGCAGTTGGACGTAGTACGTCTTCATTCATACCATAATGATGATCATGCAAATCATCCGATCCAATGTTTTATTTGAAATTGAAATTCGAAATAAGAACAGTAAAGTTCTGCAATAAATCACGTTATTTTAACTCGTTGAACGAAGTAGACCTCATTCAAAGGTAGTCTACATTAGTACCTCACACACTATCTACACTATCTATTGCTATATAGGGGTGTTCCGGCTTAAAGAATAGAGGCAGAGAGAGGTAATGTGATATAATATCATCAAATCACATGATTGGTAACCCGCTATTGATATCCCTGTAATAACACGCTTACTATAATGGAGTATACTTATTTATTGACCTGGCCTAAAAAATAAACAACAAGGAATTGAAAGTGTTCGGGATCACAATCGTACAATACCCTTAATAAAAAAAGCTTTCTGAACACAACGTGATTCCAAACGACTAAATCACCAGTCATGCCCACACGCGTATTAATTTGAACCATTATTGCACGAAAATGACGAACGTTGGGAAGGGCTCGCGCTGTCGCTGATACGAATGCCGTTGTCGGCACGCGCGCTTGACGGTAACTTGTTACGTTCGCTATGCGTGAAACAATTATAACACGCTTCGGAGAATCGACCATTGTTAAACCAACAATCAACGCACTTTGTGAACGTTATGTACAATTTGTAAATTTGTTGACACGTGTAATTATTACAACTTCGTTTAGGCCAACGTACCCATAGATAAAAATGAAATAAGAACAATTTGATTTACAGACTCTAGAATACTCTTGAAAAAAAAATTCTCTATAAAAACTAGTTGCTTTAAAATGAGGTTCTTTTTATTTTTTTTTATTAGACTAGGTCGACATACGAGTAGCCCAAGTACCGTCCGCGGGATTGTAAGCGTACCAGCAGCCTGTAAGCGACCGTAATTTTGCCACAGGTACATAGCAATGCATGCAGCAATAATAAACACTACAATTTGGCGGTATAAATAGGTAAGAGTAAGGTCCTGATGCAAACGACCTCTGGATGAGGTCTACCTCATTTATATTCCTTTTAACGTACGACGTTTCGTAGGCCCTCCGCCTGATAATATAAACACTCTGAAAGCGTCCCACTCTCGCCCTCCCACGGCCCTCAACAATCAGCTACACTACATACACATGTCTGTCGTAGAACAGTACACCGCATTCACCGACGAACGCGAGCAGTCCCTGTCCCTACGAGCGATAACCTGCCGCCCAGGTGTGGCCGGGCTCACTCTGTCCTCTTTCACAAAACCTAACTCTATCCCCCAACGACGGCCACTCGAGCCGAGGTTGAGCCTTGGGAAGGTGATCGTGGCTAAAACGCGCGGTCTCCGTCGCGGGGCAGGCAGGTTCACTCAAAAAAAGATAGTTCAATGCGAACATTTTAGGAGCTAACACTCTTTAATCTAAAAGTGTTTTACTGTGTGAAGTGGTTCTTATTTTAATAAATTTAGATATAAAAACACATCAACTGCATGTTTTATTGCGTATAGCAAACGCAGACTAAAGAAGATCAGTCGATCGAGACTTAGTAAAAATAAGTGAATTTGAATTGAATAGACGCGCGACATATTCCGATGATCGTTACTGGTGCGCGCGTGACAGTCGCGGCAATCGGCGGGTCGCGGCGTGATTGATGAGCCGAGACGGCGCGGGACGAGGCGGGACGAGGCGGGACGAGACGGGACGGAGCGAGGAGACGCATGACAGTTCATCTGTCAGCGAACGACATGCGCCTTTCTTACTGCTTTTGGAGTGTCGGAGAGTTTCACGGGCGTCTTCCCTCGTATTATCGAACACTCTTTTATATTAATCATTAAAGAATTTCACTCCGCATTAGCTTATACAGTTTCAGTTATGCCAACAAACTGGAAAAGCAATTTAGCTATTGGGAGTCTATTGCTAGATATGTCTAGCAATGGCCTCCCCAGTAAAGGGGAAACTTTTTCTATAACTTCAACGGAGGGTAAGCATGTTGGCAAACGCAGAGCGCAGCTTTCGCAACGGTGGCTGTTTCGGATGGATATATCACCATCTGCCAGTTATAGTACCTTAGTTAGGGAGGAACTGTCCTAATCTGCTGGTACCTCGAGGCTGGCTTTTTAAAGATTTTTTTTTATTTTCACGTGAAATCGAATTTGTTGCTCACTGATATGTTTGATATTTCACTGGCTCTAGTTTAGTCCTTTGGTGAGGTAGCGAGTCATTCAATTGGCGCGTAGACTAAACGTGTTTTTGTTGTATCAAACAAGTGCACCGCGGTAATAAACAATTCTATAGATAGAACATATATTACTTATCACTCCACATTATCTGGTTTCGCAAAGGAGATGCTACTTTTCATTTGCTGCTGTCTCCTACTACACCTGGTCCAGGGAGGTGTTCTACTTATCTAGTATCCCGCGTTATATTTATAATACGAAAGTGGCCGTGATGACCCTGGGACTTTATAAAAGTCACTCACATATCACCAGACGCCTCTTAAAACTGAGTTTACGGTATATTCATCTCACCGGAAAAGAAATTTCAAGATACTTAAAATGAAATGATACTGAAAATGTCATGAAACAGACTGCACCCCGGTAACGCTGGAACGAAATTAGTTATAGTAAAAACGCGGGGCAGGTTCCATGTGTCGTCACACCCGCGAGATTACCGGGTGATGGATGAGCGCCGGCGGTGCACTCTGTGATCGCCCCCCCCCCCCCACGTCTCTTAACTCACTACCTAGTACTTACTAACCCCGCAAGTCGCTAGACTAAACCTCAAATTTAAAAAAGAAAACCAGAATTTATTACTCTTCCGACAAAATGTTACGTTTAAATTTTAAAAGGACTTAAATGTCTTGCTCCGATAATTACACCTATTTATTTGTGTTATGTTGTGCCGTGAGGTGCCGGCGGAGTAGAATAGTACGTCCTTCTGTACCAGGTGTCGTAATAGGCGACTAAGGTACCATAACCGACAGATGGCGGTATATCCGTCCGAAACCATGTAGCTCAAATGCACAGGGTGGGGATGGGCATCAGCGTCGCCGTCGTGAAAGCTGCTCTCTGCGTTTGCCAACACGCTTGCCTAGAGCGGCTATTATGGGGAAAATTCCCCATTTCTTGTCCAGCAGTGGACTTCCAATGGCTGGTATGATGATAAAATGATGATATGTTGTGGATTAAGAAACTATAGTTTATTATCATAGAGAGTTTAAAAACAAGAATATTACCCTAAATGCCTCGATGTCTCCACAACGACTTTAACAAGATTAAGCCATTGCACTGAATCTACAGCAATGGACTAACATACATTCGTTTGTAAAGTAGTAAACGAATGTGATTAACAAATATATTTAAAAAAAAAGGAAAATTTATATTAAAAACAAACAACAATAATTTCTAATAATGAATATTTATAACATCGTCCTTGACCATGTTCACAAGTAAAGTTAGATAGAAAACCGAAAATAGGAGTCAAAAATTTGATTACTGCGGATATTGGACGATGTATGATGGCGTATATAGAGGAGGCCGGGTGGGTCGTCGAGTTGCACTAATATAGTGTCGACTGCTTGAGTGAGTGTGTCCTATCAGCCATGGCATGTTAGAGGCCAGCCCCCCCCCCCCCCCCCCCCCGGCTGAAATTGACTCAAGATACGTCAATGGTTGTACAAGAAAATTAAGTAAAATATTAATAGATACATTTTTTTTAAATCAACTTATATAATGTTTTAAGTAATAAAAGATATTCCAACTTTGACATTCGTGTGAAGCTCTCACTATAGAAGACGGCGCAGTAAAACTTACCATTTATGATAGTGGAATCGTTACAGAAGAGTTTAGTAATATCTGAGTGTAATCGTAAACCGTGCTTTTAATGTGTACATAAAACTTTGTTTTTATTTTGGCTCGGAACAGACAAATATGTCCCGGGAGACTGCGGGCGGAGCGGGGACCTTCACCGGGATACACTTTGCGTTTCAGACGAACTTACATTATATGCATTTGAATGTGAATTGGCTCTCGCCTTTACGGCGCTCGTGGCGCGCGCATTTGTAAGTGGCCTTCATACATTCTTTTTGCGAATTCGTTTGCAATATAGAGGGTCTATTTATCGCAACTTGCAACTGTTATCCTTATTGATCAATTATTTAAGCAGGTTTTCTAACTGCCTATACTTTACACTGTCAATTATAATAGTCTTTTGAATTACGAAAAGTAAAAAATGCCTTAAATATTATATACGTCAGCCTCATTACTCAGATATAACAGAGCTCTCTTCCAGGCGACCCCTGTATGGATATGATGAAAAAACAGAGTTAAATATGTAGGCAATTTATAAATAGAAAGTTAAGTAAATGTATGTTCAACTAACAAAATTGTTGTGTATCTCATTACCATTATTAGCATTTTATTTAAAGGCTAAATTATTTACATAAACGTAAATATATATTTTAGCAATAATCTTAAAAGAATATAGTCATTTTACAATAAACCGCTCCGCTGTTTACAATGTTTGTTGAACTGTATGTATTTGCTGTGCTATAATTACAGTAATTACAGTACATGTTTTGTCTAGTTACAGGCACAGCTTGTTGATTTTGTCAATAGAGTCAAGACGAATGTCTATCTGGCTTTTCATACGCTATCTGGCCTTCGATACGGTTCTTAGTTTACTGAAGGTAAATCTTGAGTCATCATGACAGCCACCTAGGCTTTAACAAGAAAAGAAAAATTTTGCCCATAATTGCCGCCCTGGGCAATCGCCGAGCGAAGCTTTCACGACGGAGATGCTGCTGCCTAACCCCGTCCTGTGAAGTTGAGCTTCACTGATTCGGACGGATAAACCGCCATCTGTCAATTCTAGTACCTTAATCGACTCTTACAACACCTAGTACAGAGGGAGGTACTATTAGAAGGAGAAGGAGGTATAGTAGGAGGTATTCTACTCCATCGGTACCTCACAGTTGCTATTTCTTTAAGATTCAGTTTAAATAAATACCATGTGCAATGTCTAACCAAACATAGGCGATCAACCATCTCGAACCCGCCGCCATTTAATAAATAATACTCTCATCGAGTAATGCGCGCATAATGTCCTGATCTCAAGCATTAAGTGTTCAATGTGTGTGATATATTTACCGCACAATCGGTGGATTATCGCGTGATAGATGATCCACGTGAAGCAACCCCCCCCCCCCCCCCCCCTTTGCCCCCACCCCGCCGCCCCACCGCCCCGCCGCCCCGCCGCGCCGCACCGCTCTCCACTGGTTGCAGCATCCATCCATCTTCACTTCACTATTATATGGATTTAGCCTTATTATCCAAATACTGGAGTGGGGAGGATCCAGAATTTAATTTATTAGGAGTGTATTCCGAGTTACCTTTAATCAACAGTATGGCCTCGCGGGGCAACTCGCGGGGCATTGTCCGCCAGTCTCTCCTCGCGGTACACCGGAGGCCGCGCTTTCAGCGAACCACCCCTTCGCCTACATACGGGCACTCGGCTCGCAGCCCTCGGCGCTCCGGCGCTCCACTCATGATATTCGGCCCCTGCACTCCGCGTTCGGTCCATTTGCGGCTGTGTTCGCTCGGCTATTGTCAGCTTGCACATTGAAGCTTTGTGTTTGCACTCGCGGTGAAATTGAAGTGATATTTTACTTTCTTATAATGTGATGCCGTTTTTAGTAAATACAAATGTTTCACGGTTCATCGTATCACCATATCATCCATCTAAAGTCTCCTGCTAGACACAGGCCTCCCCAAGAATGAGGGGGTTTGTCAGTAATATTTAAAAATAGTTATATCTTAGACAGCGTCTAGAAAATGAATTTTTGTTGCCTTACTTTAATTAATTTATTAGGAGTTTAGTTTAAATAAATAAATTCTCTAATAAATAAAAACATACATATAACGAAGCCTTTCTGCGCTGACGGCATTTCACTGAATTTTGCCGAGTATTTATGGGGTGATCAAATATATAATTCTTACAACGCTGACACGAACATTTAATATCAATTTAATTTCTGTGCATATGGATAAGTATCTGTTTGCAATTTCAAATAAACAGCTTTTCACTAAATCCATAAAAAGTATATACGGTACTTGTACTAAGAAAAATATGTTTTAAGTTTTTGCCTGTGTCTGTTTTTCTGGTGAATCTCTGAAATGACGAACCAATGAAAAAAACAAATAAGAAGTAATTTAGGCTACTATTAATTTCTCACGGGGACTGGATATAGGCAAAGCGGTGCAGGTGTATAAATATAATTTCAATTGACAAATAAAGCAATGTGACGGTCAGCCGAATAAGTGAGACAGGCGCACAGCTGCGCCATGAGCCCGGCAGCGGCACGACTAGGTCACGGGGCGTGTAATCGACACCACGGTGGATTACCCCGTGACAGATCGGCCCGACGTCTCGCCGCTGTGACGGAGCGGGACATCGCTGTCACGCTGTTGCTCGCCGCTTACCGATCCCGAATCCGATCGTCTATGAGCCCGATATTATCGGCTCAGTGCTAATCCGCGATAACTTGATCGATGTGATCTGCATAAACGAAATAAAAAGGCATGGCTGCTTCGCTTTCAGCGGACGTTCACCTAAGTTAAGGTTAGTAAAGTACAACTAGTGAGTAGTTTTTGTAGAGGTAGACCTTATACAAAGGTAGATAGATTATAACTATCAACATACCAGCTATTTGAAGGTCACTAATGCGCATTGGCCTCTCTAAGAAACGAGGTTTTTCACCCATATTTGCCGCGCTGGGCAAGCATGCTGGCAATAGCAAAACGCAGCTTTCGCGGCGGGGATGCAGCTGCTCCTGAGCTTTGAGCTGAACTGTCTCGGATGGATACACCGCCATCTGTCGACCGCCATCTGTGTTTAGAAGTTCATCGCGGATGTAAAAATAAATCAGAGGTCAGTGAGGAAGGGAAATGATATCCAGAGTAAAACGACCAAGTCGCAGGTGGATCGCTGGTATTTGCTTATACAAACGGGTTTTTTGTTTATTGGACTAAGTTTAAAAACAAGCATACAGTCCACGTAACAGTATTTTTTGGCCCAACCAAATACAGGACTTCTTAGATATAGAAAAAATATTGATAACCACCACCCAAGGGCGCCTCTGAAGCTCGACCTAGACTCGCGTGGTCATCGTTAGAGATGAGGTTAAGTTTTGCAAAAAGGGTTATTGAGCACGAATATTTTCGTTACCGTTTATTTACGCGTTTATGATTTTATTGGATTGGAATGAAAAACACACCACCCCTAGCTGAAGCTAAAACCTGCGTTTTAAGAACAGATTAAAAAGAGCTTGCTTATGTTCCCAAATATTCAATATTCGTCTGTAAATCATACCTAGTCGTTTGGGAGTATTACTGGATGTATTTTATAATTAGATATTTAGGTAAATGTTTACTATAGGGTACCAGAAGCGAAGAATAGTACCCCCCCAATACCTGGTATGGTAAGAGTGGACTGAGTACCGACACCGACGGATGACGGCATATCCACCAGATGTAATGGCGTAAGCCACAGCATTTCCCTCGTGAAGCTACGCCTAGGCTACTGTGACTTCCACCACGCCTTTTTTTCTTGTGTCGTTTTACTAAGATGATGATTGGCTTGTTTAAATTTTTTCTAGAAAATTTCATTTAAAATTGTCTATGGAAATGACAAAAAAGAAAAAAATATTAGTTTTTTTTATTTCTCTTTAGTTTTTGTGAATCTTTCTTCTCATACAATTTTTATAACTTGAATATTAAATATTTAAATACTTGCCTCTTATATGTTGCTAAGATCACTTTAAATAAGTACTTACTTTTAAAATTACTTAAGTTCCTTTACTAAATAATTAAAGAAACTAGTTGTATAAAGCTTATATTCGTTGATTGGAAGGCGTGTAATGTAGGCCAGGTAAAGGTGAGGGATTAGTGAATTTGCTCCAGAACCTTCCCGTAGAATCCGAGCTCGAGAACAGCGTATTAAATAAATCACCCCGCGCTCGCGCTCCCGAAATAGCAGCGGGTTAGCGCCGGCGGAGCCTCCGCGCTCGCCGCCAAACTAATATATTTCCCACCGCCGCCTGCACCTCGCACAAATAGGGTACCAGGTATTTCAGCACTCTACATTACCATTATTATAATCTGCAGTAAGGTTATATTATTATGAATAGTACGTTTATCCGTTGTTTTTCTTAATTTTAGGGGCTTACCCAAGTATGGATAGTTTATATATACCGGCAAAGTAGAATAGTACCTCCCTTTGTTTCAGGTGTCTTAAGGTCAAAATGCCTCTTTTCTTGAGGAAGTCTTTATCTAGCAATTGACTCCCAATGGCTGTAATGATAATGTTGTTGATGGCGGACTATAGGACTGATAATTGTCACAACAACTGTATACAAAAGTTGTCTTGGTCCTTATTCTCACTCATTTCCACAGCCAAACATTAGTATTTGTATTGCTGTGAGGGGGGTGAAGAAGGCTTTGAAATACTAAATAATGTGACTTCAAGCAACAAAGTTAGAGCGCAGCTTTTGATGAGACAGACGACAGAGATGCTGCTGCCTATCCCCTCCTTGTACATGTCAGCTACATGGTTTCAGATGGACATATCGCCATCTTTCGGTTCCGGTATTTTAAGCGCCTATTACAACACCTTTTACAGTGGGAAGTACTGTACTCTGCCGGTACCTCACCGCTTCTATAGGTAGTAATTAGTCCTAATTACTGAAAGTTAGAGCTCAGTTGCGAGGTTATGGACTGTTACAGTTATATTGATTAGATAAAATTGGTGCTAACGTCAGCAGCAGTAAAAATCAAATGTAATACCATAGATACGTTAAAGGAACATGTAATAGGAGTCTGAAGGGGAACCCTTGGGAAATACCGCGGCGAAACGAGCTGCGGGCCGGAATGTTTTTATACGTTAAGTATGTTTGTAATACCGTATTACTGTGTTTTTGGGTCCAGTTTCAATATAAGGCTGCATTAGGCGTGGATCCAGGCAGGCAGCAACCATCCTAGAACATAGTTCTGCGAGGATGACACTGCTCATGTCTCACGTTGTATTGGAAGGGTGTGCTTGCGACACCTGGTACAAGCGGAGGTATTATCAGCCCTGCTGGTGCTCCGAGAACTATTTGTAATAGGTGTCGTGAAAATTTCTGACCGAATACAGTTCGTCACGTGACAGTAACCGTCGTCATAACATAAGGTAATTACTAACGCGTTGCCAGCCTTAAGATTTAAAGATATTACGTCACATTACCCAGTAATGAGACTGCTTCTTGCCCTTCCGGAACAGGAACACAGTAACGCGAATACTGCTATTTGCGTTACAAAAGGTCAGAATGAGGTACCAATACACACGACCTTTGTATGAGGTCTACCTCTTGTACCTCCTACAGTCAGCTCCTTTGTTACCGATTGTTCATATTATTAAATAAATACTATTGGATTTCTACGACTCGTCTGAGAAACAGACAATTCGTATATGTCACGCTTGAACCTGTTTGATAGACATAAATACGTTTTAAAAATTGTATTTATTATAATTAAATTATTAATACATGTGATTGTATGATGTTAAATCGTAATAGGTAAACTTAACTCTTTTTGGGCACAAATCGTGACTCCGGGAGGAAACCGTGATGTTCCCGAAAAGTCTTTACAGAACAACATCATAAACATTTTGTCTTCCTCAAACATTCTCGTCGGAGTCCGCGCTGTCAAGCATCACAACGACTGGAGCAACGAAACAATTGGGTTACAAAGCTCCAAAACTAGCGTAGTGTTGTCTAGAGGAAAAAGGACATTTTCCGGGTCACTGACCTGGAAATATCTACTAGCGCCCAAAGTCACAGACGGCATGTTCGGATTGTTTCGTATGCTAAAGTTATTCACGAGACACTCGTTTGTAGCGAACTTCTTAAAGGCTTCGGACTTAGTGAAGTTAGTGAAGTACATCTAGTGAGACGTACTTCATTTGAACCGGCGGCAAACCACTTCGAGTACCTACAGAGCAAAACTTGTTGGTATCAAAAACATAATTTAGATGAGAAATCAAGTCAAGGCAAAAGATTTAAACTTTATTTAGTTAGCAAAGCCTTCCACTAACCCACGCGGACTTCGGTGTGAGCAAAATATGTTGTTCAACAGTTTTTCTTTATTTCGGTGTTAAAAATATGTATTTAGTTATATTTGTGACTCTTCTGTTGTCTGATGTCTGTAACACAAGTACGTTAAGCGACTTACCGCGGAGTTAGGTCGATGTATAAGATGTTAACTGAATATATTTACACACCTTTTCAAGCGTTTAGTATCTGCGATTTGTTGCTGTTTTGTATGGATCTACAACGCCACCTGGTATTTGTCCTGGGGAAAGCGGGTGGCTGCAAAAAGGTGCGCTTACCACACTTAACATGATCAAATAGAAGAACTGTAACCGAGTGGGTGTCTCACTTGGGACAGTATCTCTTCATGCCACAAGTGCACCCAATGGAACTGTAAAATATCTGTTTAATCCGCTCTGCGTATCTCCGTGTCAGTGGAGTCCCACCCTCAAACGCAAGCAGAAGCTAGTCAAAGATGTATTAATATTACAGGATCTTCCTCGTGAAGCAATTAGTTTCACATTCTCGTGGTAGAAGCGAGCCATGCCTGTGCAGGTTTTATATTAGTTTACGCCGAGCCTCACCTCCTTGCGCGCTCCCCCACCCCCCTCTTCATCCCTCGGCGCAAGGAGTCTTAATTAATTAGGTTTAGCAATTTTCCACGGCTGCGAGACACCTAAACTGTTTGTTTTTTTTTTGAAAAGTTGACGATAAATAATAAATCGACAATTGAATTACGTAAAATATTTCTCCACTGTGTATATTTAAATTACATATTATGTATTTAAATAACATGTTATTATGTAGTTTCTTGTGCCGGAATAATGAAGAAATCAACTACATTTTTAGGTTTTGGATTAAATGATGTAACAAATTTAGCTTATGGACATCGAAGTACCTAATTATAGTTTTCAACAAAAATAATTACGAAAAATGATTTTTTGTAAATGTTTTAGTTGAATCTTAAGTACGTAACGAATCTTAAGGTTTCTTAATATTAAAGATTTGTCGTGTGGTACCGGTAGAGTAGAATAGTACCTCCGTCTGTGCCAGGTGTCGTAAAATGTGACTCAGTTACCGGAACCGACAGATGGTGGTATATCAACCAGAAGCAGTGTAGCTCCAATGGAACAGAGCGGGGATGCGCAACAGCATCCCCATCGCGATGCTGCGCTCTACGGTTGTCATAACGCTTGGCAATTGTGGGCAAACTCCCCTTTTCTCGAGAAGGCTGGTGATAGGGAGGAAGTTGTCATATGATGAGAATTTTAATAAAAACGATTACAATACCATTTTCTATTTTTATATTACATTTTAATATTTTTCAATTTTCAATTTTCGATTACAATACAGTCTAAAAATAATCCTGTCTGTCAAAAATATTATGAAAATACTTATCGTAGCGAATTGTGTTTATCACGACGCTATAGACAACTCATAAACAGCGCTACAGAAGAGCCATCCGTGAATGCAGCCGTGAAGCCGTACAATGAAAGCCATGGAGTGTGCGAGATGCACTCCAATTTATTTTAGCTTTAATCCCACAAAGTTGCCCGAACGTACGCCCTGGCGTTCAATACAAGCCGTCTTAATCCCGCGGTGTGGAGCCAAAACGCAGGTTCTTACTACCTACCTCCGTGGGCTGAGCCACCTACCACCTACCCGCGCAGTACTCGGCGCGGGGCAACGCGCCGCTATTTACCGATCTGGCACACGCTGCTGGACTTTATTGCTTGCTATCCTTTCAGTAGCCACATGATATCCGCTTTCAGTTGGCATACTGGCTCATGGAAACGTAGTGGACACCATGGGTAACATCAAGACTCAATAAGGTAGCCTGTGAAGTTGTGGACAATCCATTAATATTTACAGGCACAAAAAGAAGATTTCAGGAGATTTGACTTTCTTGTATAAATAGTTTCATTAGGAATTGTGTAATGTTGTGATTTTATGCACGCAATATTGTTATTAAGCTCATGTTCTTTTATTATTATACCAGGTCAACAAACAAGCATGCAATACGCGTGATACTAGGCGTAACTGCAACTTATGAATGCTTATAATATCACAAAGATATCACTAACGCATTGCCAACCTTGTGACTTGAGGATATTATGCCACATTACCCACTGCTTTTCTTATCTTTCAGACCGAAAAAACACTGCTTTTTGGCAGAAATAGGTGAGAGGAAGGTACCAATGCAAACGACCTTATTTATGAAGTTTACCTTTGGTTAGTAGTTTTAGCTATTATATTTTGTTGCATTAATATTGTTAATATAAGAATAACGAATTGGGCCCAATATAATGAAAAGTATTAATATATTTTGTTTTCATCATCGCAGACGTAAACTGCCCACTGACCGACTAGGGCATCCCTAAAAAATGGAATTTGCCCATAATTAGCTTTTCAAATAAATAAATTATACAAAAATAATTATTTCTATTTCCTTTTTTGTTCTTCCCATAACCTTTTGCGTATTGTCCTTTGCGACAATTAAGTTTACAATTGTCGATATATTGTAAATATATGTAAAGAAATATAACTCTTTAATCTGTATATGCGCGCTCACCGTTAGCGTGTTGCGTCAATCGAGCTGTCATTGTCAAAGACAAATAAGTTCTGTTCATAAAATGTTATTATAATTTTCTTTTACTTTAATTAATTAATATTAAGTAGTGTAAATGTCGTTTCTTTATTTACATGTAAGATTTTTGGTTAGTTGTGTAAATATTACATAATTTTGTGACATCTACTTGATATACTCAAGTAAAGTTTGGAGTTGTATTTTACTTCTGAGATAAATTGACGGGCCCGATGGCGCAGATGGTAGTAATCCTGTCTTGTGCACCAGGGGTCGTGGGTTCGATTCCCACCCAGAGCAAATATTTATATGATAATATTTGTGTTTGCTCTGTGTATGGGTGTAAAATATATGTATTTAAGTAGTATATTTGTGATTCCTCTGTTGTCTGGCGTCCGTAACACAAGTGCTTTAAGCGACTTACCACGGAGTCAGGTCAATGTATGAGATGTTGTGGGAATTTATTATTATTATTATTATTATAATTTACAATTAATTGTCTAATATTATATATATAGAAATATAAGACAATGTATATATATATATATATATATTGCAAACGTCTTAAGTATATCAATTGTGATGAAATGAAATAAATTAAAACTTGGTTTGTGGGTGTTAGGCTGTGGTTAAAGTCGGGCGGACGGTAACGGCGTCCAGATTACCGCCGCCGCTGGCTGCGGGCTGCTGCCGGCTCTGATTACCTGACGACGCGCGCGGGAAGCCTTATTGTTTGAACGCGCTTATCTCAGGAACCTCTCGTCCGATTTGAAAAATTATTTCAGCACCAGAAAAGGGCTCTTTTATCGAAAAAGGCACTATTCCACGCGGACGAAGTCGCGGGCACTGCTAGTGCAATTATAATTGGTGTAGCTACTTTATACATTTGATCCTCATATCAGCCCAAAGAGTCCACAGCAAAACATAAATAAGCCTCTTGACGAGGATACTGGTGCCCTATCGTATTTGAGTTACGCCGGCAAAGATATATATACCGCCATCTTCAGTCAGTCCTTCGGTCGCTTCTTACGACTCCTGGTACCGGGGGAGGTACTATTCTACTCAGCCGGTACTACACGGCGACCGACCTAGCATTACCGTCCGCCAAAATACATTGATATATATCTATATATATCCTCATACATATAAATCTGAATGAATTTCCTTTTAAAATATTTGTGCTAAAAAGGAGAATACGCGACAACATCTCACATTATCTTTCGGATGGTGGCGCCTTTTGCCTGTACCACGGGTCGTCCTATCACGGGCAACCGTAGTCACCGAATTCATATATTAAGGTTCTATAGGTAAGGTAAGGTATAATAAGGTTCTTATATTGTTATTTCTCCACCTTTCATCATCATCATCATTACAGCCATTGGAAGTCCACTGCTGGACATAGCCCTCCCCCAGCGTGTTGGCAATTGCAGAGCGCACCTTTTGCGACGGGGATGCTGCTGCCTATTTCTATCTTATCCATTTGAGATGCACTGTCTCGGATGGATATACCGCCATTTGTCAGTTCTGGTATCTTAGTTGCATCTTACGACATCTGGTACAGAGGGAGGTACTATTCTACTCCGCCGATACTTCACGGCCAACTAACTTCACCTTTACTCAATGTTAAATTTTGAAACAGGGTACTATGTTTTAATATTTTTTAATAAACAAATAAAACATAAATTGAATATGTAAGACACGTAACTAGCTGTAGGACACACGAAGGGTCCTCACCGCTCTCCGCCGTGTACCGTTCATTCCATATTCTACATTCACCGCTCACGCATTCATTCAGATTGCCACAGCAACGCACAATGAGTCCCGGCCAAAGACTCGGCTCCGGCGAGCAAACAACAGGCGCCATTCAACTGGATGCTATTCATCAAGTTGCACGATACATTGTTTAAATTATTCACACAACGATTGGCGCAATGTTCTGTCGGGTAAGCTGTCTCTTAGCCCGCCGTGAGCTGCGGCACTAGGATTGCTTTGAAATACGTTAAATTATATACATTTGATTTTAGTGAAGCAAGCGCAACTGAGTCAAATAAAATCAGATGGATATAGTCGGTATATTGGGGGCTCGATGGCGCATTCGGCAGTGTTCCTATCTTATGCGTCGCGGGTCGTAGCTTCCTATATTATGCGCAAGGGTCGGGCTTTGATCCTCACCAAGGTCAAATATTAATTGATAAAGTATTCGTTTTTGTACTGTATCCAGAAGTAAACAGTCTAAGTCTATGTTCTATTTTTATTACTAAACGCGAATATCCGGCAGACATTGACAGGCAGAGATTTTGTTTTTGAAGCATTCTACAGCGTGCTTTTGAAGGTATTGAAATCTACGTGCAGTGTGATCATTAAGGTCCCATTGACCAAAATAAAATTACAACTAGAACCTTTTAGACATACACAGGCTAATACGAGATAACAAAATAAAGAAATATGTAAGCATATATCTGCGAAGCGTACGAAACCCGGACAACGCGTTTGTTAACGTTTTTTCCCACACAATAAACATATTAAAATTCGTAACAAACAAATGAGAAAAGCTAAGCTCTGCAATCGTCACCACGCCTGCCCATTTCAGCCGTAAGCCATCATTTATGATGAGGATGAAAGCTAATCTAAAGTTAAGGTAAAGCTTTAACGGGCCCGGTGGCGCAGATTGTAATGATCCTGTCTTGTACGCCAAAGGTCGTAGATTCAATCCTCAGCCAGGACAAATATTTATATGATGATATTTATGTTTCCTCAGTGTCTGGGTGTTAAATATATGTATTTAAGTAGTATATTTGTGATTCCTCTTGTCCGATGACTATAACACAAGTGTTTTAAGCAACTTATCACGGTATTAGGTCAATGTATGAGATGTTCCGGAAATTAAAAAATAAAACCGTCCTGCCCGGTAATCGCATTGTCACAATCCAACGCGAGCACTTCGCCGCTAAGGTATAGATCTCGTTCGACAAAGCAACTACAAGGCTTGTCAGGCGTATCGTACGGCACGTACAAGTATTTATGCGGTGGCACAATGGAGGCTGGCGGAGAGCAAACAGCGCGCCTCCATTCACGGGCGGGGACGAGCGCGCGATAACGACACCGCCCGCCCGCAACTGAACGTCGCTACTCGATCTCCGATACCGTGTTACGATTTGTGACTGCTTGACGTATACTTTTTGGATTTATACTGCGCGGTTACAAACAGGCATATTGCGTGGAATAGTAAGGGAACATAGATCTGAATTGAAGATGAGCGAGGAAGTCTTTCTTGCCGGTTCTTTTCTTGTGGCCCGAGTAATGAACCTGCATTAAACATAGTTTTAAACCGTCCGGTGCGAAAAGATTCGATTGAGGTGGCCTATTCAATGTCCTGTTGATTCAAATGATTTATTAGTCCTATCGAGCTATCAGGATCATTCGTCATTTGATATATTTATAATGATCATTATTGAATAGTTGGTATCAATATTGACTTTCATTCTCAATCAGTTCTTAAATTCATAACTGAATTAGATTTTATATGGTAGCCTTCAATTAAGGTATCTCGCTACCCCGAGGCAATAGACACTGGAAACTGCAGCAGAGGCTAATCTAAGGTTCAATACAGCATTAATATATAGATTTTAAGTTCTTTAAAGCTTTTGACGATTAAAAGTGTGGTAGGTCTATTTAATTAAAAACCAGTTTAAGTAAACATTATATTATCGATAGGATTAGAATATCTGGGTCAAGTAAGTTATTTACCACGTGTCGCCCATTGAATTGAAACACAATACATCGGTAGAACGCATTAGATTTTTTTCTTATACAAATCCCTTAAAGTCGTAGCGTTTAACGAAAATATAAAGTCCGAGTGAGCGGAGGGGGAGGCGCAAACGGTTGGAAAGCAAACGTTTTGCGTAAAACTGCAGCTCCCGAGTAATCCGGTGATCGAGTGGCGGCGCGCGATACCGGCCGGCTCAGGCGCCGCAGAATGCCGCCACTTCACTACGTCTCCACCTTTTGAAGTCTTACTTTAATAAATTCTACTTGATACACGGCAACCTACTTTTAAACAGAGACATATTGAGGTCCGTACTTGTAAAGAAAATAACGGAAATCTTATTGGAAAATATTCGCTTTGTTATTCAGATATCGAGTTGATATTAAATACTTATATATTAAAACCATATACTTAAACGCTACAGCCTCTGTTAGCTGTGAAAAAACACTTTTCTAAATTAATCAGAAAAAGACAATTTGATCGTTTATGCAGCTTCATAAGTATGTATCGAGAGAGTGCCGCGACGGAAGTTGTCGCCACTTGCGCGTGTTGTGACCGCGTTTTATTACGACCATATTTTTGTATTCTATTTTTTCATTTCATATGATGTAATTTAAATTGATAATATTTAAATTTATTTTAGAGAGAGAATGTTTTTAAGATACTTCTAAGTTTTCTTACTGCAAATATTTCATTCGAACAAAAACCTAAATGTAAAGTAAATCCCATCAAAAACAATACTTGTCAAAAAAAACCAAGTCTCGCAATTCAGTTGTTCTGCAGTAAAAAGTTGGGAGATCCATGTAATACCAAGTCGGTTATTAATTTATTCAGTCTCTACTTAAGCGACTTTCTGTCTTAATACGTCCAGTCTCTAAGACCACGATCGTGGTCCATAACAATTAAAAATCAATTGTGTCTGGAATCTCTGTAGTTGAAGCATTAAGTTGTTACGTAATAATTAACAGCATCTTATAGTGACGCATATCAATATTAAAATTCTTTAATGTTTTATATAAACATATTGAGACTTGGCCATCGCCTGAAAACACGTGTAAATTCAATCGCCTGAAAACACATGTAAATTCAATTATTTAGTGCGCATGTACAGTTGTACAAATAAAGATTTATGAAATGATGGGTAGTGATTCAATTTTAATAATGCTCGTTGCATAGTCGTTAAAGTGTTAGTCACATCAGCGCTTTGAAGGCCACTGCTAGATATAGGCCTTCTCAAGAAATGGGAAATTTTGTCTATAATTGCCATTTTGGGCAAACGTGTTAGCATTTGCAGAGCGCCGTTTCACGACGGGAGTGCTGCTGCCCTTCCCTATCCTCTGCATTTGAACCTTTTACTTCAGTCGCCTCTTACGATGTCTGGTACAAGGGGAAGTACTATTCTATTCTGCTGGTACCAGGGTTGGTTAACTCAAGAAAAAAGTGTAATAAATATTACCGTATAACATTATACAGAACAGATTTCGTACTACAGAAAATATTTAGTTATTTCCGCATCGACAAATATAAGATTTTGAAAGAGCGTGCTCCAAAATCTCTCTATGGCATCTCTCTGAAAACCAATCCATTCGCGCCAAAAACACTGGGCGAATTCGATTTGGTCCGCAATAAAAAGAATTTCAGAATCAGTGTTTGTAGACCAAAACAACGCTTTGAGCGCAAGCGGCGTCCAATCAGGACTGTCCACACGACGCCTGGCCGCGACACAGCCTACGCCCGTACCGCGCGCACCTACGGAATAAACTACCGAAGTAAACGTACGGAAAAAACTAAAAATATCCAAACAAACCAGCCGGTAACCATCGATCTATCGATCGTATTTATTATATTGTAATTCATTACCAGATTAGAAAGAATTAAACTAAATTTTGAAGTAAAAAACTGAAACGTTTAATACATGTTTAATTGTATATGAGCCTCGAGGTACCGGCACAGTAAAACCTCTTGCAATCCATCCAATGCCTCCAGGTGTTGTAAGAAGCGACGAAGGCACCGTAACCGACAGTGACGGTATATCCATCCACATTAGTATAGATCCAATGCACGGGGCGGGGATGGGCAGCAGTATCCCCGTCGCGAAAGCTACACCTGCGATTGCCAACATGCCTGTCTAGCGTCCAGCCGTGGACTAAAAATGGCTGATGTGATGATGATGATAAAACTATGTATGTATGAATGCATATTTCCTGCCAGAGTAGCTGCTATAATTCATGCATTTCCATTAAATTTGAAGTGAAAACTTCCTTGGGCTCGTTGGGCGTTTTTTGAAGAGGGAAAATAATATTCAACTGGCAACACTGTGATGGTAACCGACACCGTGCGGTACGAGGTAGGGTGGGCGGGACGCGCGCCTAACCCGTATACCTATTATTCTATTATTTTTTTCATGAAATCATTTAATCAGCTATTAAAATAGGTCTTAAGTGAAACACACATTAAAATGAATTCCAATCAAATATGCCTGTATGCGGACGAACCTGGTTACCGCGCTCTCGGCGAGTGTTTTTCCGATCGCTCAGGGCAAGTTGCTCGCGCGGCGTCCTCGCTCCAATCAAGTGTGAGCTGGCTGCTTCCGGGCTCGCCACAGGCTAGGCGATGTGCGGTGCAACATGGCAATAAATATGTTTTAAATTAGCATTAGCCGTGGGGTACCGGCATAGGAGACTGGACCTCCACTGTACCAGATGTTGTAAGAGGCGACTAAGGTACCGGAACCGACAGATGGCAGTGTATCAATTCGAAACAGTGAATTTCATGTGCACAGGGCAGGAATGGGCAGCAGCATCTTCGTTGCAAAAGCTGCCCGAGAGTGGCAATTATGGGCAAAATTACCCCCTTTTTTGGGGATGCCTCTGTCCAGCAGTGTATTTTCGTTGGCTGATATGATGACAATTAACATTGATAACAATAATAACAATTTATTATACTACTGCAAAAATTACAAAATCTTTTAACCTAATTACACAAATAAAAAAAAAGTAAAACCACAATAGATTACAGTGACGGGGCGAAACGGCGGCAGCCGTACTAGTAGTAACTGAGTTACATTGGTCGGTAGAAAGTTGTCACGTAAGATACAATTTTAATTCGAACCAGAGTCCAGATAAATTGTAGAAACATTGTGGGGTCTTGATAAATCAGCGGCTTGAGCGTTAAACGTAATATCCATGATCTTAATTCCTACTTGACTTTCGCCGGACTAATAGATTTTTTCGAAGTTCATATCAATATCGACTTTTAACTATATACAAGTAGCATAAATTAAATTAAGAAAAGATGTTAGAAGTTTTAACGCCATTTTATAAATTTATTAATCAATACTAAGCTCTGAAGAAGCTGTGTTAGAGGCTAAACTAAAATAGTTCATTTAAATGAGTTTCAATCTAACCTACGCAATCGACCGCAGCTTCCTTCACAGGGATTGTTTCTAGACATGACATTATAAGTTTACAGAATTGGATAAATATATTTACAAATACATAAATAAAGCATGGATAACTGTGTTTTAAGAACTATATTAACGTGAATCTTTAAATAAAATCGCCCGTACAGGTAATCTTCCTATGAGTACCGTTGCAATGACACAGCGCAGTGACGTCGTGGCTGCGGGCAGGTTGCGAGGCAGCTGCGGCGCGCCCGTGATCCTTCCATTTGTGTGAGTGCTTGGGAATATAATTCGCCCCCGCCCCCGCCAATACCGCCCATCTATTTGATAATAGCTTTTCAGCTCAGTGCAAACGTTTTAAGTTAATTTGCAGCGGGATTGTATATATACTACGGTTGGCTGCTCGTGGTCGTTTTGCGTCTGTACCAATGCGTGCGCTGATATACACTGCGCGCTATAAATGCAGATGACGCTAGTAACTTAATGAGTTCTAATTTCATTTTAAGCTTCTCGACTCCTGACCACGACTGACATTTCCGCATTATTAGAATTCGAACAGTACTAAACTTCAATCGACCTAAATTGAATAATCATGATCACCATCAGAGCGCAGCTTCGCGACGGGAAAGCTGCTACCCATTCCCGCCATTTTACATTTGACCTATACTGCTTTGGATGGATATATCACCATCTGTCGGTTCCGGTGCCTCAGTCACCTCTTACGATACTTAGTACAGGGGAGGTAGTATTCTGCTATGCAGGTACCACATGGTCAAATGAAATACTTGTTTTTAATTATTAATTGTTTAAATTTATTTTTATATCCTAAGTTGTCAACTCCGGGCTATTAAAAAAAGATTGATATGAATAAAACAACTTCATATTTAAAACAATAAAAAATTAATATACGTCCAATGAATTACACAATCAACGAAAACCTGAAAACGAATTACACAAGGATGTATAGACATTTATTTACCTGAAATCGAAGTTTATTTAAGTAGGTCCGTTACAGGCATTTCTCAATGGTCAAAATCAAAGAACGGTAATATACCACGAATGGAAGTTTTAAAGTATTAATTTGTAATAAAAATGACCCCAATTATCGTAAGAGGTCATAAGTCTCCCAAATTATATCTCCCTTAAAGTAATAAAAATACGTTTATTTAAAGAATAGAACCTATTTTACTCGGAAGTGTTTCGCGTTTTGTGTGTTTTACTTATGTCCAAGGATTAGTTACCATGCTTCCATCACATCGTAGCCTGTCATTACCATTTGTAAAGGATGACGCGACGATTTGGTTATATCAGAACACATAAGTGGATCGTAATATTGTTTGTTCTTCATGAACTAAGCGAGATAAGTAAATGAATTCGTTGCCAGGTGTAGACAACGTGTGTTGCTTACACATAAAATATAATATCTCACACTATTAGATATGAAAATTCACAAAGTTTCGTATCTCGGCTTTCAAAGTACCCCGTTCATCTCATACTCGTAGAGCTCCTAATTATAAATGAAATTGGCAGAGGACCCTACTGCATGCGCCGTGGTCGCATAGCGTCTGGTCGTTACCCGATCCATATTTACACAAATACATACCGTGGAAACTGCAACGAACTCAGCACCACAAGATTAGACTGTGTGCAATGTCACTAACCAAATAGAATATTGTATGAATATACTTCACTGCATCGCAGAATAAATAATTCCTCAAGGGAATTTGTGTAAGATTTCACATTTCGAGTAACAGTAAAATCAAGAATCATGTGAAATCTAAATTTGTACTGAAAGCTTGTTACTGCGTTCAGAAATGTATGAATAATAAACCTGCTTGGAATTGCTTGAACTTAATTGCTCATACCACTTAAGGCAATGGTTTGGTAGCACCACCGCCTTTCATGTTCCATCAACACCAGTCACTAGCAATGGAAACCATAGTAATATACATTTTGATGGGGCTACATTCATGTTATTTGGACGGGTTATTAATACATTACGATAACTCGAGAGAATCTAAAACATATTTATCAATCACACAAATTATTTATTGCTGTCGTAAAAACTTCGACTCAGAAACGGCTTGTGACACTGACGAATCTTATTGTCTACGATATTGTTTGTAGTAAGGTCGACTCTCTAGCATTAGAATCCGATATAGTATTTTAAACCCCTAAGTATCGCACTAGTAATACCAGTTCGTTATATTTAGCCGCCGCAGTTATCCCCACAGCAATTGGTACGTCGAGAATTCGGTACCTCGACACTTTCACACCATCGACATTATAGATACTCTAAACAAAAATTAAAAAACAAATTTACTAAATATTTGTACACTGTTGAATGCTCATAAACTAATATCAACTTAAATAAATAATACATACGAACATATGTAGAGTGACATAAAATTTATTTGAATTAGAGAAATATTACGATTGGCTAATAATAATAAGAATAATTTTTTTTATAATTTTAGTCATACAACCGATAACTGCCAATATTAATACTATATTTAGTAAAACCTGATATTGACCTGAGAATTATTAATGTATAAGTATCTAATTTAATCATATTAAACGTTCTTTGTTTTCGCCAGAAATAAATAAATAAATTATTTAGGAAGTCAGTAACCTATTTATAAACTAGTCTGCAAGCATTATACGAGAGGTGTGATGATATCAAAACTAAGTCCACAGCAGGTTCTTTAAGCGAGCCATCTGAAAATAATTTGCATTAAACTGGTGGTCCCTTAGCTCCGTGCCGCTCCATAAGGTCATATTGGGACCTCTTTCAAAGTTTGTTTAGTAAAGGAAATTACAAATGCTTTTTACTTCATTAAAAGACGAAAATATTAAGTATAATGGCAAATTATAAACTCATCAATCTCGCTCCCGCTCATCATTATCATTAAAGTTAAAGACATGCGAAAAATACTTTTAATAAGACCCTTGCTAAATGTCTTCTGCTTTAATAGGAAACATATTTGCTATTTAATGTTTATATGATGATTTAGTGCAAAGTATGATTAGCATAGTAAAGATAAGACATTCTGGAAGTTTCCAGCCGCGTAACGAACGCCTGTAAACTTAAAGAACCAGCCAGAGCGCCGCGAAATTTCTACCTTAACAAGTGACTTCTCCTTTCATTTTTAATATCTTTATCAAGTGTACCAAAAAATGAACAGGACATGAAAGAAATTTGTTTACATACAATCTCACAATATATGTCTCATATGTTTTTATATAGACCGCTATATAAATGTTTCCATGGGTGATCACAAATGTTATCGTAACGTCAACCTAAAAATGTTAATTGTGGGAAAGTAGGAAATGCGCCATTTTTTTATTTGGGCAAATCAAGGTAACCTTTGCCAATAATTGACAATATACATTATACATTGACGGTAGAAGATTGCCTTTCTATTAGTTTTTATATTTATATTTTTATATTGGTGGATGCACCACCATCTGCCTGTTACCTTATTCACCTCTTACGACTCCTGGCGCAAGGGAAGAGGGAATAATTTACTCTGCCGGCGCCCCTCGGACCTATGGTAGTGGAGAGTATTAGTAGATAGGATTATACTGCAGCTATTTGCAAACGCGGATTATCAGCTTAGACCATCCAAAATTCTCTTCTCATCATCTTAGGCGTCGGCGTGTGCTGAACTGCGGATTGTGACGGATTAATCAATTCCTGTGAATAATTTAAATAGTCACAAATTTATATCACGTGTGCAGATATAGTCTTAAGCCACCAGGGTTACGTTACTGGGTCAGCCTTGTTGATCCAGCATCCAGCATCCAACGTAAACTAAGGTGTCCCAGATAAAGAAATAAAACATCACTTCCGTTTCACTCCACATCTTAGTGCTGGCGACCGAAACGTGCCGCGGCAAGAAAATCTCACAATATGGCGTATATTAAAATCGGTACAACAAATGTTACATAACCCCACATCAGCAGAAGTCCACAACTGGACATATTACTTCACAACAAAAGGGAGAATTGTGCCCTTAGTTGCTGCGCTGGGCAAGGATGTTAGCAATCGCAGAGCGCAGCTTTCGTGATGGGAATGCTGGCTATCCATGCCCTGTGCTCTTAACGATGGATATACCGCCATCTATCGGTTCTGATACCTAAGTCGCCTCCTACGATACCCGGTATGGGTACTATTCTACTCTGCCGGTATCTCACGGCGAATGCCACACTAAAATTTATTTACAGTAAAAGTTGCAGGCGATACGTAAACAAAAGTCCAAAAAGTATCTTCAAAATTGTATCTCTCGAACTAGTCGTGAGTCGGGTGACATCAAAGTGGGGCGGCGCCGGGTGCAGGAACATGTCTCCCGTAAACTCATCGTTCCATTCCGCAAACAAAATATGCTTCCAAAATTCAGGAGTTCACTTTAAACTTTGAATGCTCATATTTTACGACGACTTGTAAACAATTTTATGGCGCAGAATAAGCTGATTTGTATTATTAGTTTATCAAAGTAAATACGGATAAAATGCAGTGTATCAATACTAAGTTCAGACACTTCAATTAAGTTTAAATTTGCCGCGCTTTGTCGATGTCATGTCATTCGATTGCGTTATGACATGACACATAGACTTATAAGTTATGTTTTTTAAGTCGTTAAAGAGATTTCGTACTGGATTTATTTAATTACGCTATTAACAAAATAATACGAAATAACATTGTACCTAAAACGTAAAAAAAACATTCTATGTTATAAAACATTTGTTTTCCAGAGAAGCTCAATAAGGTTTTTATTTTAAGTTTTAATTTAAAACAAACAGTAAAAAATCAAATTATAAATTTAAGACTGATATATAACGATATCTTTAACTTTTGAGAAAATAATACAGGATAATTGACTGAAAAATTTTATTCGCTATTATAGATGAATGTGTAGGTAATTTTTTTTGGAAGAACCTAATAATCAGACTGGGCGAGCGACAGTTATTAGCAAATGATCCTATACCCGATAGTACCTGCGTGTCCCGTGGGGGTGACCCATCCCGCACAGTTCGGAGCGGGATCGGGACTATCACTCGAGGGCAGCGAGGACGGCCACTGCTGGACATGGTTGGCTGTAGGAGTTAAGGTAGTTGTAGTTTATGTGTAGTGAATTTTAGTAATTGCGGAACCGCGGTATAAATGTAAAGAAATAATATTTCTTTAATTTTGAATTTTGCCGCGCTTACTACATTACCAGTGACATTGACAACTGACAAGCGCTAGAGTCTGAGGTCGATGGTCAGTTGAGAGGTTATGAAAAAAATAGCATTGTATTAGATTATTGTGATTAAATAGATTAAATAGAATTAAAATAGATAAATAAGAATAATTGGTGGAAGAATAGACTTTAATTGTCGTTTCTTCGATTTCAGGTAAAGTTATAATAATAGGGTAGTTAAATAAGTTATCGTATTTGTAAGAAACTAACGAAATAAATCTTCGTTTTCAGAAGCAACGCATAAGTTTATTTTTAACCTAAAATTAAAGGATAACCGATATATAAATAAAAAAAATATGTATTCATTTCATTCATTCATTCATAACTTCCTGACCACTACACCAATTTAAATAATAATATTTTTATTGTGATTATAATGGAAAACCAGGTTTTGCCAAAACCTGGTTTTCTCAGGATTCGGGAAAATTTACATGATAGATGAAATTAACGAGATACAAATGTAATATGTACCGCTCAAAGTCGGGGCAGTTCTATAATATTAGCATTAGTAACTGTAAAAGTCAGCATTACGGTAAATGCCAGAATTTTCCGTAACAGCCTAGGATATGCCAACACATGTAAGAAATTGTTAGAAATATTGGTAGACGTCATCAATCATACGTCGTCATCGGAAAACCAATAATGGTAAGTTTTCTTCAACCGAGCTGTTTTATTCATCATTGAGCGCTTTTATAAATGACATTGTAGATATTTTTGTTTGTAATTTACTTATATTTTTGTGTTGTAATTTTTCTTTTCATTGTCATTTTTTACTCAAAATTTGTGCGTGTACATTTTATACAACAAATTACATTTTATACATCTTTTTTCAAAATTTTTATATATCTATGTTTATATTTAAAGAATATTGCCTTTTAACCTTAAATATTTTATTTTTAGTGTAGTTACTGCTTCAATTATTACAAGTTATTGAATTCAAACATGTTTAGATAGTTTAGTTTACATATGCTAATAAATTTATTAAGATTACATCATTAGTCATAAATTTAAAACTTAGGGTTGTAAATAATTTTGTAATAAATAAATACTAAAAAAAAGTTATTCCATTAGATTTTTTTTCACGGCTTTGCGCGACTTCGACTATCCCACGCATGCCAGCGCGGTTACGGCTTGCTTATCCGTCCCATTCTCCGCGACTCACTCTCTTTATTGACGGGCCCAGTGGCGCAGATAGTAGTGAGCCTTGTGCGCCAAAGGTTGTGGTTTCGATCCCCACCCAGGACAGATATTTGTAAGATGATAGTTGTCTTGTGAGTTGTGGGGTCCCAGTGGTTTGGTGGTCACCAAACACGATATATACACATCATATTGGTCAGGAGTACCATCTATCGGCAGAGGATGCAAAGGTGTAGGTGTGTGTTTCTGTCTACACGAATTCTAGAATGTATAGAAAAGTTTGAATGTGTAAGCCCTAGACTTCTCTAGATTAGGCTTACAGTAGGACTGAACCGGCTTTTTGTATTAGGAGTGTATGCTGATATGGGATCTGGGGGATCACGGAATGCCCAAAATGAGAAAGACGAGCTTTGGGATGGAGTAAGAGATACTTTGACGAATGCAAGGCAGAAAGAAAGGATAATAATGTTAGGAGATTTTAGAAGAAAGTGATTGAGAAGTGTGGTGACGACAAGCAATGAGAATGGTATTAATGTGTTGGATGTATGTTTGAAATGGGGTCTTTATGCGACAAACACGTTATTTGTCATTAGAAGATGTGTACGAGGAGAAGAAAGAATGCAAAAAAATATAATAGACTTTGTGATAGTAGATGAAAGTAGGCCCAAAGGCAAGGTTGTACAAGGATGTATCGCGGGGTGAGCATCGACACAGATCAATTTCTTGTAGTCAGGCGTTTGAGTGGTACGTTTTAGTGCTGGCGACATCGCCCCAAACAGCTCGCTGTACTCACTGTACTGGAGAGAGTGAAAATAGAAATATTGCAAGAAGTAGGAATAAATGAAATTATGAAAGAAAATTTGGAATGCCTGGAAATTGAAGATCTAATAGAATACGTGTCGAAGGGTATAAAAGAGTATATTGTGAACTCTGCAATAAATGTGTGTTTTGTTTCTAAGAGAAACAATACTCGACAAGTAAGGAATTCGTAGTATAAATGGCAGTATCTGAGAAGAAGAAGGCCTGGCTGAACTGGTGAGCAAAGGCTAACCGTAGAATGCAAGGTATTAATTATGTAAAAAGAGAGATATAAAGCGAGAAAAAAGCGTATGAAAGAAAAAGTAGAGCAAAAGCAAGAAGTAATAAAAGATGAATTTGACAGGAGGTTATCTAATAACTTTAAAGATAATGTTAAGTTGACCTGGAAGTCTGTAAGGCAAGCAAGTCTGAAATCATCTTCTTCCCAGCTTAGCGTTATTAGAGACCACATCGGTGAGATTGTGAAAGGTGAAGAGCGAACACTTAAGCGATGGAAAAAATATTTTAAAAACCAGTTTGAAAAAAAAGGTAAAAAATGAAAATGAATTACAGGGGGAGAAGGAGGGGGATTTTGAATGCACTCCGAAGTATGAAAGCTGGAAAGACTGCAGGGTGTGATAAAGTGACTGTTGGGATACTAAAGCCTGGAGAAGGAACTGTAGTCAGTCAGCTGTACTGCCTTTTCAACCTATGTGGAGGACAGGTAGAACACCAAATGATTGGGTGCAAAGCGATTATTGTGCCTCCGTACAAAGGAAAAGGGTCGCAGCAAGACTGTAGAAATTATCGCGGCATCAGCTTTCTCAGCGTCATTGGCAAATTGTATGCAAAGGAACACCTTTAACCCTTAGTAATTAAATGTGTTAGAATTTCAGAGAGTTATAAATGACACTTAAGTAAATATTTGTGATGTACAGGTGGGTTTCGGAAAGGGAATGGGATGCATGGATCAAGTCTTTTCCCTGCGTTGCATATCCATAAAGTGCTTTGCAAAAGGTCTATTGTGTTTTTATTGACTTGGAAAAGGCTTATAATAGGGTTGTGGGAAAGGAGTTGGGGAAAATTTTATCTGTATATGGGGTGAGTGACCGTCTGATTCGGGCATTCCAATCTCTTTACATGGATTGTGCTGCTTTGGTTAGAATAAACGGTGCCTACACAGAATAGTTTGACATCCTTAGAGGTGTATATCCATAGTGGTATGTGTGGCATCGCCTTGGTTATTCAACGTATTTAACGATGTCTGTACGATTTAAAAGCCATTAAATTTGGATTAAGCATGAAAACTCAACAAATGTCTTCTTCACGCTGATGATCCAGACTATTAGCATCGTCAGCTGAAGAGTTGCAAAATATGGTAACAATTTGCAAGAGAGAAGAAGAAGAGAAAAAAGACTGATGGTGATTAAAAAGAAAAAAAGTATGTCAAATTGTAAGATTGTGATCGATGAAGTGAAAGTTGAACAAGTGAAAGAGTTTGTGAATCTGGGAAGTGTTTTTACGAAAGTTGGTAAGTGATATTGAACGTAGAGTGAAAGCTCAAAATAGTGTCAACGGAGCCTTACATGCTTTTATGGGCAGCCAAAATGTGTCAAAAGTGCACGACTAACTGTTTATAGAGGTGTGTTGGTACCAACACTGACATATGGTAGTGAATGTAGGCAACAGCAAAAGAAGCACGCGATTAGAATATATACTGTTGATATTAAAGCACTTCCAAATATGTTTGGTGCGAGCGTGAGAGTTAAAAAATAGTATTATAAGAGATCGATGTTGTGTTAAAGATGATGTTGTGACAATAACAGAGAAAGGAATGTTGAGATGGTTTGAATATGCAGAAAAAATGGATGAAAGCGACTACACAAATATATAGAACGAAATAGAATGGAACAGTTGGTATAGAACGACCGAGGCAACAATATTAAGATATGTTAAGTATACCAGGTAAAAGAAGTATTAAAGAAGAACCAGATCAGAAGTACCAAGAATAAACGAGCGTGTATGAAAGGACTATGCGAGTAAGGGAAGCGAAAGAGGTATGCCAAGATCGTAACAAGTGGAGATCCATATATCCATCCATCCATCCAAGTGGAGATCCATTATATTTATGATTCCTCTGTCACCTGATGTTCACAAGTGCTTTAAGCTACTTATTTCGGAGCCAGGTCAATGTATGAGATGTGGTATGTTTTACTAACGTTTATCAACGTAATAACCTTATATTGGTAACATGTATTAGAAATACTGTGATGAACCAGCTGAGTAGAATAGTACCTCCCCCTGTCCCAAGTGTCGTAAGAGGCGACTAAGGTACCAGAACCGACAGATTGCGATATATCCAAGCGAAACAGTGTAGCTCAAATGCACAGGGCTAGAATGGGCAAAAGCATCCCCAATTTAGATTACCAATACGCTTGCCCAGCGCGGCAACTATGGGCAAATACCTCCTTATTTGAGAGGCCTATTGTCCAGCCGTAGTTTCCCAAAAGGTTATAATGATGATGTACTAAAAAACACGGAAACTAATCATTATCATAATTATTTCAAATTTCCTGATCGAACGTGAGTTAAGTTCGTGCTGCGAGTAATTATCTATAAATATATAAACAAAAGTACTCAATATCTGTAGCAGCATAACAAAAATATCGAAAATCCTTCGACTTATATAAATTCCACCCCCGGCCGCCGTCCGAGTATTTCAATCAATATTAATTCAATCGCTACCTTTCCTGAAGCTTTCAGTGAGAGACGCCGCTGAAAGACATTCACTATGCCTTCTGCATCTCAAAAGAAACGAATTTAAAACGTTGGGGAAACTAATTAAATCAATATCGCCTTTTACTTTTAACCCTTTTTGATGCAAATTTGAGACAGCTGTATTATTTACACTGAGCAAGGTCATCATCAAGTCAAAGTCAATGTCGAATATATTTTATTCAATTAGGCCCAATAAAAGTGCTTTTAAATCAGTAAAATAAGTAATAATAATAACATTAATATTTCCAATAAGGAAGTGGTTTTATGTACATTTATATATAATACAAATGACCCTGATGACCGCATTAATCATGACTCATTAAATGAAGCCCACCTTTAAGTCTCAAAATGAAGTTTACCGAACCTGTCATTACGCGACCCGCCAGAAACTTTCCAAAACTAATGTCCTCCTAAAGTTCAAGCTTGCTATATCTAATTAAGATTTGTTCAGCCATTTAATCATCAGAGGTCACAAAGAGACATAGGGGCTCTATGCACTAGGGGCATTTGTATTAAAAATAAAATTAAAAAAGTAAATTGTCTTAAAATTTTGTTTAAACTTTTATGTCGCGGCATTAGAACTTACAGTCTACTGGCAAATGTCGCTCTACATAACGTTGTAGAGCTTCCCCGATATCGTCGGAGAGATTGTGATTGGTTACTTGTAAAATAGGATATGGGTGTATTAACAGCACCTTCGTTTTGTTTGTGTTTTGTCTGTGCTGTAAATGTATTTATCTTTAATTAATTCTTGATTAACGTCACCGACCTCGCGGCGGCAACAACTCGTCATTTCTTTTGTTTTGTTATAAAACCAGCTAATCTGTCCAACAAGCGTACGCAGTGCCAGCCTCAACACGCGCTCGGCAGCCTGGCGGTGTTGTAACAGAATATAACGAACACGCGTGCTCGGGTGTGTTTGCCACTGGGTTGAATCTTGATACAGGTATCATCGGGACCCCTGAAACCTTTTACGCGAAATGAAATTACTCAGAATTCAAAAGGTAATACGAAATCTTTGCTCTCTTTCTGTTTATAATTCGCAACCTCTCGACTTTAATTTCGGCGATGATGAAAAAAGGCCCCAACACACAGGCCGTGTGGCGGATTGAAACCTTTTAAATTGAATTAGACGGGTGTAAAGGGCAGTGTACATCGGTGAGCACGTCGGTAAACAACCGTGAACACCTGACACATATATATAAATTTTGCAGTAATTTATTTGAAATCAAAGTAAATTTACATACATACATCACGTCTGTGTCTCATGGGGCTAGGCAGAGACTGGATCTCCACTTGCTACGGCCTTGACATGCCTCTCTTACCGCATATCTTGGCTTCCCTTACTCACATTAGACCTTTCATCCACGCTTGTTTATTAAACTGGCCCTTCTTCGATACACGAGCTACCCGGTCAAGATACTCTTATGTTCGCGTAGGTCGTCCTATACCAACACTTCCATTTACTTCGGTTCTATATATTTGTACACTCATTCTACTTTTATCCATTTAAATGAAAAATTGTAATGTGAAAAATAGTTTTTTGTACAAAAGTCGTGCAAAACATGCATACCTCTTTCTCATCCATTTTACCAAACTGCGTGGACATTGCCTACAGATTTTATATTTATCGATTTTTTTAATGAAATTTATATATTCAAATTCAACGCAAACCCCAAATTCCATTGAATTAAAATATTAATGACACACATGAAAATCATCAAAATATACTGCAAAACAATATATTCTTCTGCAATATAATGGTAAAAACAGCCATCAAATAAAGTAATATGATCAAATATGTAATTAAATGGTCTATTTTGATTTTATAATTTTTTTGTATGTTTATTGAGCAAGCTGCTTAAATACGAAAATGTATGTTGGTTACAAATAACATGACAACATTAAATCCTCGTGTTTGTGGACATCTCGCCCGATGCTCCCCTTAAACAGATCATTCAAGAAAATGTAAAAAGCAAACTTCAGGTAAAAATTCTACGAAGTATACACCGTTTGCGATTTCATTACGGTGGATGTAGTCGCATCAAATTGGCCTATATGAATGTACCCTTAGCGGGCGGGGCTGGCTCAAATAGGCCAGTGGCGCCCCCGGCGGAGTTTATGTGGAGTTAAGCGTCGGCGGTAATTCCGGGAAATGTTTAAAAAGGCCCGTTGTGTCATGTCGGGTCAACCAGGTCAACAGTGAAATCAAAGAAATTATCCTCGGCGATTGTGGTGGCGGCCGCGCGTTCGTCGCCCGCTCTGTTGACCCAGTACGGTTGGGTTGGGGCCGCTTGTGTCTCCATTAGGCCACATTCGGTTCAATATGCTTGAAAGACCAGATTGAGAGTTCGCAGAAAAGTAATCGAGACATATATTAGTACTAGCTGTGCCCGCGACTTCGTCCGCGTGGAATAGTTTTTTGGGAACCAAACCTCAACAAACAAATAAATTCATATAAACTTTGAATGTCATGTTTATTTATATCGAATCGATGCCTGAAAAATAAGTTTGAAGTTTATAGCTCTAAAAATAGCGATACTTTCATACAACTTTTCATCCTCCCTTTCAACCTCTTAAAACCCTTATTTTGAATTAAAAAATAGCTTATGTCCTTTCTCAAGGTCTTAGGAATGCTTGTGCCAAATTTCATAAAAATCGATTGAGAGGTTTAAGCGGGATAGCGTAACAGACAGATAGACTGAGTTATTTTCGCATTTATAATATTAGTAGGGATCACACTAACGCTACTATTCAAATTTGTATCCAATATTACAAAAAAATCTCCTTTTCTGAAATTTCTAGTGGAATTGACAGTACTTTCAAAATAGTTGCTCACTTAAAGCAATGTTTTTTCAGGTCTCGTCTGAAATGTGCCTTAATGTACCCATGAAAAGTGCTAGTACGGCTGTTAGCTAAAATAGTTACTACTACATAGCAACAAAATAATGTTAAATACAAAACAAGAACGCTACAATGTAATCAAACAAAAACATTACGAGATGAAAGTCATAAAAATTTACAATAGATTCTACTACTTATTTGCAACTAATATGATTCCCGACGGCCGCAGCCAATATCACATTCTGTACACTTAAAAACAAAGTCAACTTAACTAGGACACTCGTATTTCATTTCGTTTCACGATCGCGGATAAGGAATGTCCTCTACATCTTAATTGTAAAACGTTTCTAAAAGGCATATAACTACAAAGGAGGACGCTAGTACTGCTCAACTGCTCGCTCAGGTCATTGGACAAGAACGTCCTCATAATTCTAGGACACAACTCCACTCGAGCCTCGACGAAACTGCTTATAAAAGGAATGTACAACGACGGCTCATCCCTCCCCGACACAACAGCCGCTCCGATGGAACATGTGAATATGCCTATTCAATCCACACACATTGCTCTATCCACGGGCCATTGCGCATGGTAACGCTAAGCAAAACGAGCAGTGAACTGAATCTCTAACGTTCAGATTGTTGAATGAAATAATACACATGGTACAGGGGGCGAGTCGATTTAAATCGTGGACGGAAAAGTTGATTCTCGATCGGAGTTTCGTTTTATTGGCGAGTGTCTGCCTTTTATTGATACTTTACAAGTTGAAATTTGCGAAGCGTTTTCAATTCGTAGGCCCAATTGTTGAGGGGAGATTCCGTTTCTGTAAGCATGTAGGCGCTCCACGGATCAATTGCGAGTGAAATTGATTCGGGTTGATTACTTTAAAGGTTCTATTTTGTATTTTTATTCCCGCTCCTTATTCAAAACGATCAAGGTGCTGGATAATCGTATCAGCTAGAAGATGTCCACTGCTGAGAATAATTTTCTTCAGGATAAAGGAAAATTTTCATAATTGCGACGCCGGGCGTGGAAAGTTCACGTTTTGGATTTGTGATGTGCTGTTTCGAATGTGCTGTTGCCTTAGGCGCCTCTTAGAGATTATATTGTATTCTTCCCGCGGCAAATACTGAAGCTGCTAAAATAGTTTGATCAATGTATGAAATGAAGGCGTGCCTATTACCCGTATGAATGGAGTGTCAGCCGCAAGGTCAGCGGTGACGTGAGCCTCAAAGCCAGCCCCGTGCGGGTCCATTACGACGTCAGTCAGCGTGAATAGGGCAGCCTAGTCAAGATTAATGACGACGCCGGCTCACATAAACACTAAAGCTACTTCTTTCCTCTAAATTCAATTAATAGGTTGCCTATTATTATGCATTTTAAACATATGACATTCATGGAAACATATAATTTGGAGTTGTGAACTTACACAGTGAAATATATATGTTTATCAACTTTTAAACATATGCAATTGTCTGTTGGCAGTTTACTATCTTAAATCATATAGTAGGTTCTGATATCGCATTTCCCGTTTCCTCTTATCCAACGCAATCAAGCGACTGTGTGTATTCTCTGTCGGGAAAATCTTAAATATTAACAATTTAAATGTCTGTTAGACTTATAGAGTTAAGAAAAGTCACTAGCAGTTCGCTACAAATTCGTAGATTCTTAATTCCTAAACGTGTAAAGTAACATCCTGATCAACGAAGCTAGAGTCACTTCAGGCGCCTACCTAGGAATCCCAAATGAACACTTGTGGAGATTATCGTACTATAACAATTATTTTATTTAAATATGTTTTCAAGGTATGTATTTGAGTGATATTGGTTATTGTTAGTCAAAAACATTGCATTGCGTACGATGTTCTTATATAATCATATTTCATTTGTTTTTGGTATGGTATCAATTACTTTAACTCTCTATTAAAAGTTGTGAATATTGTAATTAACGTAATGACCGATCTGAGTGGGGTCGAGCCGCCATTTTTACTTTGGCGAAACGGACAGTAAAGTGAAAGTCATCGTAATTGTTAATTTTTGTATTAAGTGATTTGTAATATTTCATTATTCAAATAAAAAACTATAAATCAACTGAGGTTGTAGTGCAATTTACCTAATGAACCCGCTATACTCGCAACGGCTAATGATTATGTCAACGAAGATGGTGTTTCTACGACATATTTAACTTACTGTGTAAATTAATCGCTTTCCAGAGGGTAGAAATTTTTTCAATAATAATACCGAGTTCCACTGTTGAATAGGGTGCATATAATTTATTAACCGTCAAACCCGTTGTATAAAATCAATTTAATTTCCTACACTGTGAAAACCACGGATACCACAAGTACCTACTATATAAGTTCCCAAGGGAGCTGTACATATTCACGGGATAAAAATAGCCTTCATAATCTACGAGTATGTTGTACTACATTTCAAGAATGCATGATTGAATAACATTTTTTTATTAACATTTTTACATATATATGTGAATATACAAAATTCGTTTAAATACACACGTATATACACTAAGTATTTTGCGTTACAGTAACTAGCATAACTTCTGCATAGCTTGAACCTTAGGGTGGGTCATTACTTGCTTTTGATTCAGAAAGGTACCTGCTGATCGCGATGGAACTCCACTTGCTACGATCTTGGCACAACTCTCTTTTTTGCTTTACTCGCAACAGTCCTTTCATACACGCTCGTTTATTCTTTTAAATTCTGCCTTTGCTATATAAGGTATGTTCGCCTATGTCGTACTATACCGTCTCTTTCAACCACTTCTTTTTTTACTAGACCAGATCGACGAACAAGCATATAGTCCGCGTTGTAGTAAGCTTCACTATATCCTATAAGCACTCGTAATAATACATGGTTATACAGATATTATTTTGTATGACATGTGACAAATGGAACAATACTTCTGTTCTATCCGTCTAGTTTACTTTCTTTCTACACGCCGGAACCATCTCAACACTATCCTCTCTATTGTAGTCACATCATCAACTTTTATTATGAATAGTGAAAGCGTATGTAATAGAATTTTTTATATTCATGCCGTGTTGTTTATTGTGTTTCACGATTTCTAAATTGATGAAAGGTTTGAATAAATAAAATAACAAATGGTTCTCTTGTAGATACTTGATATTATCAATTCGATTCTGGGTCCCGTAGAACACACTACTAAGTGAATCTTCAATTTTGCAAGATATTCTTGGCCCATTTTTGGCATTGTGTTTACAAAAATCAACTTTGTTTTCACTTTAACATAGTCATTTATTTAAGTAGCTTTTTCCCTGCGGCTCAGACCGCGTAGATTTTAATGGTTATGGTAACCCATAAGCTCACTTTTCATATGTTCAGGCAGTCGCCGTCATCTTAACAGCCGTTGAACGTCCACTGTTGGGCATAAAATTGCAGAGCGTAACTTTCTGAGAAGGTGTTGCTGCCCATTTACGCTCCGTGCATTTGCTTCGGATGGATATACCGCCATCTGTCGCTTCTTGTACGTCAGTCGATTCTTACGATATATTGTACAAAGGGAAACATTATTCTGCAGGTACTTCTTAGCATCAGGCATAAACACATTCACATTTAAAATATCAGTATAGTTATATAACATTTATTTCTTTATAATTAACATTATAATACGGGTTATCCCAATTGCACAATTATGAAGTTGTAACAAAAATTTAACTAGTCTACATCGTGCTTAATTGTTAATTATTTGACGTTGTCGACAAATATGTCAAAATCCGGGTAAGACACGTGGAGTGCGTTAAGTGCCTGCTGCATGTGGCATAAAGGTGAAGGCGTGCGCTGCGGTACGACGTGGCACAGGCGCAAACAGCTGATGTCCCATCAAATAACGTTTCTTAGCTGATATTGACGTTACGTTGTATGAGATAAATAAATGAATTGCTCCAACACAAGTTTATTTCGTGATTCTGATCATCCTTCGGGCTATAACGTTGTTAGTTTGCGCTCCAACAAAACCTATTCTTATGAACCGACTCTAAGATATTCGGCGTTGCTCCTGAAATATTTATTGTGTTCTTTTCTTTTTCTATTTTTTAAGCGACCCAGCTCTGGGCTACGAACAAAACATATATCTGTAAAATATTCTCAGTATTTCTAGGAACTTTGGAAGGGTTGAACAAAACCGCACCGGAGCTGTAATTTAGTTTTAAACAGTTAAATAGAATTCTTTAGGAATCTTTAAAAATTAACAAAAAAGTTGCTATAAGTTAAATTGCATCATGAAAGAGACTGGATATATCATCATCACTGAATAGCAGAAATCTGTAATAATTATTGAGTCGGGCCCGATGGAAGAGATCGTAGTGGTCCTGTCTTGTGCGCCAAAGGTTGTGGGTTCGATCCCCACCCAATATTTAAATAATGATATTTATGTTTGTTCTATGTCTTCGTGTTAAATATATGTATTTAAGTATTATATTTGTGAATTCTCTGTTGTTTGATATCTGTAACAAAAGTGGTTTAAGCGAGTTATCACGGAATAAGGAATTTATTTATTATTTTAATTTATTTATTATATATCGATGGAAAATATTACTTTTCATTTATGTTAAGTTTAGTAATTGTTAAAATTAGTCATTACTCATTGTGACAAATTGAAGTGAAGAATCATTTTAATTAGTCGTAATAAATAAATCAATATAATATAATTTATTATTTATCAACCATCTATATAATGTTATCTGCACTATTATAAAATTATACGTGACATAAAATTATCTTTTGGAACCCTATTGTACATTTTGACACAAATATTCACAAGAACTTTGTAATTATTGTAAACATTATTATATTTATCTTATATCCATGTTGTCTGTTTATTGTCAATAATATAGATATGTCGTAATGCAAATAATTATCAGTTGTGTTTTGTAATGTCATTGATAAATAGAATAAGGCGCTACCTTGAGGAATACCGCAAGTAAGTTTAAAATCTCAATGTCCTTTTTTCATTTACTTCAGAAAAAATTACACATTGTTTTGTATTACTATGACTAATCCTATAAAACCAATTGCACACCAATTTTACGCATTATGTCGTTTAGCACAAATTTAAGGCTTTTGACAGATCAAAAATGTAAAGCAAAGTTATTTTATTTATGCTAGTTATGATTGTTTTATGAAGCGGACGTACAGCAAGGGATGTTGGTTCGATTTTGCCGTTTGATCATGTGTTGTAGTCGTACTTGTCAATATATCAACCAAACTTTATAATTTACATACATTTCTATAAAATTTCATTTGGTCTGTAGATGTTGAGATCCGATTTTTGACTTTTAAAAAAAAAATAGTAATGATTCGGCTAAGATTCTCATTGAAAATGAAAAATATCGTGTCCTTCCAGGTTTTGTTTACCTTACCTTAACAAATTTTACCTTAACCCTCACATTTTGTATAATTTAAAAACATCGCGTACATGGTAACCTCGTTTTTTGTAAAGCATGATATAAATATTGAATTCAGCCAATGCCAACCATATCAAAAGCTACTGGTTTATTTCTTATCATGAACTTTATTAAATTTTGGATGTTCTGATCAATTAGTCATTTCTACAGAATGGCTTTTGAAGATCATGGCTTTCTCTAAAGGATTTACCCATATTGGGTAATAATAATAAGAATATACTCTTTATTGTACACAAAAAATTTACAAAGACAAAAAATAGTATGTTCGTAAAAAACATATTTACTGTAAAATTCAGTTATTTACAGTAAGTTGTTTATGCCTGAAACATTTTTATTTCCGTATTCTATTTACACGTATGCACCATTGCACATTTGTCCGTTCAAATACAGGTCAATTAATTAAATATAAACCTCAGATGTGGTCCTGTAATCTTTTGATTCATAAGCCCGCACACAGCGGTGGACCTCTCCCTAACAAACGATCTCTCTGCACAGGTAGTGACGAAAAAGACGCCAGAGTCCAACATCGAGAGAAAGAAAAAACTAAACTAAGGTAGAGCCTTAATGTAGAAATCGGAATTTGTGGCTCAATTAGAAGCAGGCGTAGAGTTGCGGGCTCAAGGTATACCAGGGAGCCAATTAGCCTCCCCCGTTGCGGCACGGGGACCCTATGGACGAGAGTTGTTTTGTAAACTATTGCTTTAAGTTACTCGTAGTGTTAATTTTAATATGAAAAAGGTATTTAGCATTTAAAACTCGTTTTATCCCATTTGCTGAAGTTCGAATTCACTGATGTATGATTTTTTTTATTTATTAAAGGTTCACCAACAGTTTTTACACTACTACACTAAATAACTGCCATTCTTATAAAATCATGTTAAATGTAAAATTTTTACAATCAAACAAACGCATGCTAAATATTATATCAAAGATTTATAAGAAAAGATATGTAAATATTTTTAAAATTACTGTTAAAATTAAAGTGGCCTTATATATCTAGTGTAAAAACATTAGAAGATAGATACTTGTCTTGCAGTATGCTTTTAAAATATTAAAATATAATTATAATATCGTATTTCCATTAAACAGCTGTTTTATCTTATGTGGTTTATGGCAAAGCGTGACAATATAGTCGCTTACATTATTACACACCCTAGAAATGTTCAGATGTAGACGGATGAAACAGTATGATTCTGTGCATAGAGTATTTTTTTCTAATAAGTGAAAAATTTATCAGAAAAACGAAGAAGAAACGAATGAAGTAAATTTGTCGTGGGGTACTGATAAAGTAGAATAGTACTTCCCTTGAGCCATCCATCGTCATACTAGCTGTCAGAAGTCCGCTGCCGGACATAAGCCTTCCCAAGAAAGAGGGAATTTTGCTCGTAATTATCGCGGTTGGCAAGCGTCAGCGGCAACATGGATGCTCTGTTGATCCCCGCTCTGTGCATTGTTACGGATGCCGCCATCTGTCGGTTCTCGTACCTCAGTCGCCTCTTTCAGCACCGAGTACAGGTTGAATTAATATTCTACTCTGCGGTACCTCACGGCTAAATGTATCAAACAATAATAAATGTTATGATTTATACTCTCTTTTTAATATTTCAGTTACAGTTGTACCAGTGTTGACTCCACGACCAGATAGCTGCACTTACTGAAGAACACAGAAGCGCTGATATAAGAATAGAAGAGGAAACTACTTAACTAACCAGCTCAACTACGTCACAAGCATCAGCCACTAAAAAGGAAAAATTAAAACGTTTGTGCCTACGTCCTATAAACCAACATTTGTAATAAAAGATACCAACACAAAGTTATTCCCATCAACCCAAAACGGATAAAACAATAAACGTAGTTAACAAGCGGACCGCTCCCTCCTCCTCGACCCTCCGCACCCCCTCAGCCCCGCAGGCATCAGTTCGTCTCCGCGACAGCTAATTAATGCCGCAGTAACGAGGTGCCGGCGCTTTAACCACACCCAGCGACTAATGACGCTATTTGTTGCACTTAGCTGCCATTTCGATTAAAGCTATTTTTTGATTAATTAAATTTATATGACATGAAGATAATTCTTTAAGTCATCAATTAAATTCAGATGTGAAACATTAGCGGAGTAGAATAGTATAGAATTATAAACCAGGTGTCATAGAAAGCGACTAAGGAAGCAGGACCAACAGATACAGCAGAATCCTCGTCGCGAAAGCTGCACTCCACGATTTTCAACACGCTTGCCCAGCGCAGCAATTATTGGCAAAATTTTTCTTTTTCTTGGGGAGGTCTATGTCTAGCAGTCAACTTCCAATTGCTGTAACGATAAAGTCACCAATCATCTAAATTTTGTGACCGATTTTTATGTTTTCAAGATAACAGTGCAAATGCTCGCTAAAGAAGTCCTTTTTACTCGACTAAGATGATCCGATAATTTTTTAGACGTAATTTCTATACTTTTTTACTTTTTTTTGTTGATCGATCGCAGATATGATTTGTGACTTTCCCCAGCCATCATAATTGGCTATTGATATCACTAATCTTGTTACCAGCCACTCGTCATCATCATCATCAAATCATATCAGCAACGTTGAAGTCAACTAATGGTTACAGGGAAAGGGAATGTCGCTGATGGTTTAAATTAAGGAGAAGTCGATTCAGTTGTATAGTAATATGCTGCACATCTCTTCCTTGTGCATTTGAGCTTCACTGTTCTAGGTTATTCTGCCATCCGTTGGTAGCGGTGCTTCAGTCGTCTCTCACGACATCCTATAAAATGAGATGTAATGTCCTACTCAGCTGGTAACACACAGTTAATGTCAAAAACGCGGCCAAGTACGAGTCGAACTCGCGCTGGTAGGGCGAGTATCTGCAAGAAACATAGTATTTAAGTTCTTTTACTAAAATTTCCGTTATACGATTTATTATTTAAAAAACTATTCACTAGATCTCGTTCAAACCAATCGTTTTTGGTGGAAGTTTGCAGGGTAAAAGTCAATCATATATTTATTTTGGTGTTATTAAAAACCTATACGTAATTTTTGAAGACGTATCCTTAAAAACCTCACACGTCTGGGTTTCACGAAAATATATTTTTAAATTTCACTTCTTACTATATACAATATAACCAAAGTATTAGATACAGACATGCCAAATCCATTAGGGTTCCGTTATTTGACATTTGGTAACGGAATATTAAATATATATATATATATATATATATATATATATATCATCCTGTAATTACAATGCTAATCTCACACATTCAACCGGTACAAAGCGACACAGTAATATTAAGAATATGAGGCTATACGGTTCGTCATAGTAGTCTCAAGGCGCGATTGGCTGGGTGCTGATGCAGCAGCATGCTTTCTTATTTTTATCACCACTTCATACTTTGGGAGGGGTCAATGCGAGCTAGACGTGCCATCGGTTTAGTTTCATTGATTGATCGATTTATATGTATGTTTGAGAGTATTGTCACAAGGCCAGAAACAGCTTGTCCATGTAATCATTCTTTCTGCGCCGAGTCGACCGCTATATGAAAAAGACAAGAGATAACACGACTCAAGATCGTTCTTGAATAGACTCTATCTGTGTAACTCAGTTCGAAAGTTGTAAGTTGATTTTCTAACGGTCCGACTATTCAAAACTTTGAATATATCCGAAGTTTTGATTTGCGGGGCTCATTTTACAAGCGCGTCTAATTTTGTGAAAGGATTAGAAAGTCATCATACATAATATAAGTGTAAGTAGAGTGGTGCTAGCGCGCCGGAGGGAACAGAACGCCCGCGGGAGCCCGCGCTCGCCCCATTAGCGCCGGTTCACCCGGCTCAGTTAGACATCGGCAACTTGCAGCTTGAGGAGTTCGATTATTACAGGTTATCAAACTTCATCCAACTCCGCCCACACGTAACGAATCCGACTTGTTACTTGCTAATTATCATCTAACTTCGATTGAAATTGGAATGTTTGGAACGTGGCGAATTTCGTGGAAAAATCAACCGACTTTGTAAACGAACACATGTTCTCAGCGTTAATTTAATAGATAGTATGTATTTCAATACATTCTAGAAAAAAACAATTACTTAAAGCAGTAAGTCTTAGTTTACTTTCAAAACGATACATTGAAAAATCATGAAAATTAAAAAAAAATTAAAAGTATAAGTATTTATTTCCTTGTCAAAAGTTTGCGAGAACACATTTTGTGTAAACGTGAACGTGTTAACTTTAAATTGAGATGATAGGTTCTAAAATGTATGCAATCAAATTAATGCCAATATCCTTTTAGCAAGAAATGGTGGTAAGAAATTCTACAATCGAAAAATACTTTTATATAGACGACTGAATCTCACGTAAGCTGCTATTAATATGAACCAGGCTATGCAGAAATATCTCGTCCCTAAACATGATCTTTACATTATTACTATTACAATCCACGACACATTTCTTCCACCCACTACTCACCGTTGAGCTGTAATCCAGCATTCGAAGCACAAGCTTTGAAAAGATGTAGGATATCAAGTGAACTGCAAAAAAAGTTTTTCAAGTAACTCCGAATATAAATAATATATTGTCCCTCTGATACATTTTATAAGGATAAATCCAAAAATAGGTTTTGTAAAATGTTAAGGGTTGTATTGTTAAATCTTCCATCTATATTTTTTTTATTTTAATAAAAAATGGCACAAATTTTTTCACAACAAGTGAATAATAAAAAAATACACGGAGAGTTTTTATCCCATAATAACATAAACGTGTGTTACTTTCAGTGATCTTTTTAGCTTTTTTTGCATATTCTTATATTCTCTTAGGACTTAATGCAAAGTGGCATTATTTAACAGAGAACCATTGGGTAAACCAGAATAATAAGCTTATAATTAAACATATGTTTTGTTTAAAACATTCACATGAGTAGTTATGGTTAAATCGGTACAAGAGCACGTGCTTTGGTTTGGAACTGACGTCAGAGTCAGACTCACGTCAGACTGACTGACGTCAGGTCTTTTTCAGCCTAACCTAATGCTAGCATTAGGTTAGGCTGAAAAAGAAAATCAAAACACAATATATAGATAAGATAAATATTATAGAAAAGACAGATTGAGTAGAAAAATGTCTCTATAAAATTCCCGTTAGGTTGGGACGTCAGTGGGGTACATAATCATTAGGACTTTTCGCGAATAACTGCCACAGGGTTATGCGGTGGCAGTTGCAAAGCGTAGCGACGTGACAGGATGGAGCAGCTCACACATATTGTACTGTCAATATTTTTTTTTATTTATTCATTATAATGACGTCTTGTCTAACAGGTGAGCACACCCAAATCGTCTACGAGACTAAGTCTTAAGCACATTTTAATTAAATTAATAAATAAATAATTAACAATAAACAAAACATTCATATTATTCAGGTCAACAAAAAACTAAATACACTTAAAAAGCTAATTCGGATCACGTCACGTCGGCTAAAAATCATGTGCAGCCATTGTCAAACAACGTGCACCATCAGCGAACAGATCAATGTTCTCGTTCTAAGCGAGCATGTCTCCAACCAGACGCAGTGCGCGCGCTGTTGACGAGCCTAATGACGGCTCACTGTGACGTCAGTTCTAGCGTCACCGGAGGAACAAGGCTCATGAGTAAGTCCTGCGCACTACGCATCCTCCGCGTTTATAGGATCGAAAATCGACCACACAAGGGAGCCTTTAAAGCTCAGACCTCAGCTTGAGTGGCCATCGTTTAGGAGACTATTTTATAAATGCGAAAATGCCTACTAATTTTATAAATGCAAAAGTAACTCTATCTGTCTGTCTGTCTGTTTATTTCTCTTTCCCGCTTATACTTCTAAACCGATTTTGATAAAATTTGGCACAGACAATCCTTAGACCCTGAGAAAGGACATAGACTATTTTTTAATTCGAAAAAAGGGTTGTGAAGGGTCGAAAGGGGAGATGAAAAGTAGTATGAAAGTATCGCTATTTTTGGAGCTAGAAACTTGAAACTTATAATATAAGTCATTGATGCGATATAAATAAACATGACATTCAAAGTTTATAAAAGCTAAGGTAAAGAGGTATGGTACTCAAAAAAAACTATTCCACGCGGACAAAGTCACGGGCACAGCTAGTGTTATATATAAGCCATGTACTGGTTGACCATTATGGGCGTGAAGTACACGCCACAAGGCTGTTTTCGTTATGTTGACAAATGTGTCGATACGCGACGCCAGACGGCCCGTAATGCGGCGTCGTTACCGCTGGGCGGCTGCGGCCGGGCCCACACAAATCATTCGTTTGTTCTATTGTTGCATTGTTTCTATTTTATGGTCGAGTTATACTGTTGGCAAATTTGCAAATATTGATACATATATTTTAGATTTTTTGGTTATATGTGATTATAGAACGATGGTATAAGGTAAACTTGTCAGGGCCGTTTGTGATATAAATTAAAAACATTTTATATGAGGTTACTACCCTCTTGATTAAACTTGATTTTGTCGTTATTTGCTGTATAAAGTGAGGAGATTTCTGATTAAAAATTAAATATTTACACGCAAAAATAAAATATTATTAGCCGTGGGGTACTGGCAGAGTAGACAGAAGGTACCTCCCCTGAACCAGGTGTCGTAAGAGGGGCCTGGGGTACTGAAACCGGCAGATAACGAGTGTAGCTCAAATGCATAGGGCGGGGATGGGCAGCAGCATCTCCGTTGCAAAAGCTACGCTTACCCAGCGTGACAGTTATGCCTATATCTAGCTGTGAACTTAAAATGACTGGTATAATGATGAGCATGAATGAAAATTCATCCACATCATTAAACTTATATTTACGTATTCTTTTTAAATACCGGTCCAGCTTTTTTTAATGGATAAGCGGACAAGGATATAGAAACAATAGTCCCTAGAACCATCATCTTTATTTAGTAACAGCACACAGACACAGACGGTTTTTTAATTAATAAAATCGCACCAACAGTATCATATATTGATATTATTTAAATGGAAATAGTGGAAGCGAAACGAATATGTAAAGCAGTCCATGGTCATTAAGAATTTGGTTTTTAATTATCAAATTAAATATTTAAATAATGATTTGTACAAGTGTATGTACATTCCTCGTCATCGTCATATCATCTGCAAGACGACAGCTGGACAGACGCCTCTCCAAGTGCTTTCCAGTAGGACCGATCGTATGCGGCCTGCGTCCAACGCGATCCTGCGGGCTTAATAAGATTGTCTGTCCATCTTGCCGGTACGTGGTCTCCATTCTAGAACCTTACGACTCCATCGGGATCCGTACATACATTAAGTCTTACAATAATTGTGGTCTTATAACTAAGATGTCTTATTCAGGCTCTGCAAATGAAGCATACAGGACACTGCTCATAATATTTTATAAAAACAGATAAACTAAAATGTAACAATAATACACACTAAAACTACAACAAAATGAATTAACATCAAAATACAAATATTATTAAGTTAATTAATTAACTACATTTTTATTCTTCTTCATATTATTAGCCATGGAAAGTCCACAGGTGTTTTAAGCTCAAAGTCATAAATAAGCCTCCCCAAGAAAGGGATTTTACCCACTATTGCCGCGCTGGGCAAGCGTGTTTGCAATCGCAGAGCGCAGCTTTCGCGACGGGGACGCTGCTGCCTTCCCCGCTCTGTGCCTTTGAGATACGCTTTTTCAGATGTATATACCGCCATCTGTCGGTTCTGGTACCTTAGTCACCTCTTAAAACACCTGGTACAGAGGGAGGTACTATTTTTACTCTGCCGGTACCCCACGGCTTTGCCGGTACATCAATACACATGATTTATTTTCATACGAGCTTTTTATTATATAGTTTTAAATGTAATTTGGAATCGACGGTGTTTATTATTTTCTGAGGTAGCTTATTAAATATTTTGATTGCTATATTATTCTTAAGGGTTTTTATGATTTGAACCACTACATCCACCGTATTTAAACCATCTGCAAATATATTATGTAAAGGTTTTCTGCACGATACGTACATTCCAAAGGCGAGTGAGGTGTCAGGCAGCGGTCGGTCGGTCGAGGTGACGTCACGACGCAAGAGGCGGCCAGCTTGACCGGGACGCTGTCGCGCTGACGTCGCAGGTGGCTTCCAGAACATAAACGGATAACGCCGCGACACTAGCGACCATATAATATTCATCTATATAAGCTTATTTACATGTCTTATTCAAAAATATATTCGATAAATTCGACTATTTAGAAAATAAATTGATTTTTTTTGCGTGTAATCGACCACGAGTTCGACCACGGAGGACGAACATTTGTGGATTTAAGTTTTATATTTGTTATTCCAGTTTGTTTTATCCTTCGATACGTCAAATCAGGTCAATTTGTGAGATGATAAAAATAGTGTTTTCTAATTCCGTCCGCACATTTATTTGAATATAAATATTAACATGAAATAATGTATTGTTTTAGATCGAATTTGATTCATTATCATTAAAAGCATTATAGTGAGTTAATATTAAAATTTAATTCGCGTATGATTTAGTCTTTATTTACTTTAAAATGGGAAAATTACCTCTTACAATATAAAACGTATATTTTGTGCCACATCTTTGATTGATGCTCTGCTCTTATTAGTCATAGCGTGACGTTATTTAGCCTTATTCTATTAGCTATCTTCCATCAAAATCGGTCCAGCCATTTTAGAGATTACCTTTAACAAACAGACAGACAAAAAATTAAAACATCTATATGGATTTCATCATTATCATTACAGCCGGTGGACGACCACTGCTGGACTATAGGCTTCTCCAAGAAAGGAGGTTTTTTGCCCATAATTGCCGCGTTGGACAAGCGTGTTGGCAATCACAGCGCGCAGATTTCGCGACGGGGTCGCTGTTGCCCATCTCTGCCCTGTTCATTTGAACTGCACTGTTTCTGATGGATATACCGCCATCAGTCATTTCTAGTACCTTAGTCGCCTTTACGATACCTGAAGCAGAAGGAGGCACTATTCTACTCTGTCATTTCATTGCCCCTCTCAACCTTTAAGTCACAGCAATATCACGCTTGAAATAGATGCGTGTGCAGCACCTACGAAAAATCGCCTTTATTTATCTCAGATTAAATGTACAAACAGTAAATGGCGGGTTTGAAAACAAAGTCGACTAAATCGAGCATAATCTGCCGGAGGCCGTATCTCTGACAGCTGCCGGAACCGAACTGGGGTGGAGTTAATATTATAATGAGTGCTTATCAATCTAAATTCCCATCCCCTTATTAACTGGAACGTAGGAATAAAACAAAAACCCACATTTCCTGGTATATCACAGACAGATTACATTGTCCTAGGTATGTATGCAGAAGCCTTATAAATAACAATGGAGAGCTTAATGGAGCATCATTTGTAATTCTGTATCTTTTCATAATCAGCCAGGAGAGAGTAGAAAGCAGTTCTGATCATGTACATTTGTTGTTGAATCGAGTCGGGTAATGGATAATAATCTTTATATCTATTTTCGAATTCCGGATCACGGTGTTTGTTACAGATGAATTTCTTGACTATTAAATCAAATCTAAATATTCTTTATTCAATTAGGCCCATTCCAAGCACTTTCGAGTCGTTAAAAATAATAAATAAGATAATTTTATTTTAGAAATATGAAGTACTAACTTGATTATACTCATAATGTTGATAATCCCACGAGATTGTTACACTTATCTAACATATAAATTAGGCCTAACTTATACTGATCTGCCGGCACCAGGCAGGTTTCAAAACTAAGTTTAATGCTGATTTATTATACACGCTACCAGAAAGGAACCTACAAGGAAAACTGGTGGTGATAAGGTTCCATCTACACAAAATAGTCAGTATTAATGGAACCCCCACCAGCGACGGCGTTAACAAACCGCTGTCTTAAAGCTTTTTTCATTCATATAATCATTAGTACTATAATATGCTTTAGAAATAAGCAAAAAAGCAAATATTGTCGACCTCATTTTATAATGTCAACTGTGTCTGTCAACCAATAATAACGAAGGTTTTTTGTTTGATACGAGTATTGAACCCTAAATCTTTTATATTTTTGAATGAATATTTTTTGTATTTGTTATTGATCGTGGTTTGAACATTTAAACCTTTTCGTATTTTATCTGTACATTAAGATATATATATATAAAAGATGTCGAAATAAAAAGTGTCGTGGCAGTGCGTCGCGCAGCGCCCGCGTCCCCCCCGCGCCTACTCCGCCCATAAATCGTGCCTCATGAAAATTCGTATCGCTTCCGTATGAATTTCGAATTACTTAACGGCCGTTTAATACCGTCGCAAATAAATTCGCCAGTCAGATATAAATACGGCGACAGTAAAATTATACGGGAAATATCGCCCGACGTGACTTTTATTTCCCTCCGGCTCCTTTTTATTTACGCATCAAATAAAAAAGGAACAACTCCAATATTAATAGATTAAAACATCTGAAAGTCATCGAGCACATGTTTTGGGTGCATCACCAGGCACATCGTCTTATTAAAACCGACCTAATGCATCGGTGCCCGACCTACAGAGGGCAAAATCGGCGCCCTAATAAGTTCTAAGGGCGGCGGCGGGCGGCGGCGGGCGGCGGCGGGCGGCGGCGGGCGGC